>SNQJ01S0155970.1:0-17565 GCA_010110895.2 Picea sitchensis | reverse complement strand
CCATCACATAACACACATAAATAGAAACCATTTTTTGATTTTGAAATAAAACCTAAAATTACTTTTAAATTTAATAAACCAAAAATAAAAATAAATAAATAAATTACCAATTCAAAACTAATAAAAATCAAAACACACATAAATAGAAACCATTTTTTGATTTTGAAATAAAACCTAAAATTACTTTTAAATTTAATAAACCAAAAATAAAAATAAATAAATAAATTACCAATTCAAAACTAATAAAAATCAAAGTCTTATCTGTCTTATCTGTCTTCTTGTAACCTAAAAATATGATTTTTTCTTGTAAACTAAGAAATTAATAATATGATTTTCATGGAATAAAATAAAATAAAAAAATCCATATTCACAAATAACTAAGAACCACTTTCCTCCCAAACACTAATCAGACATACCGAACAATATACTAATCATATCCAACTATAAATTTAACATGCAATAATTAAATGGCAAAATGCGCTGCAATGATAACTTTATTGGAAGTCGTACAATAATTAAATTACAGAATGTCCTGCAGTGGTAACTTTATTGGAAGTCATTTAAATTACAGAACTGTAGTGACAACTTTGTCCAAAGTCATTTTCAGCATCCTGCAGTGATAAGTTCATTTGAAGTCATTTTAAATTACAAATTGTACTGGAGTGACAACTTTGTTCAAAGTTGTTTTCAGTAGAAGAAATCGACATGACAGAACGTCCTGCAGCGATAATTTTATTCAACGCCATTCCATTGGAGGAAATGGGCAGAGAATTGAAGCAAGAAACAGTGGGAATAAACCCCTGAGAATGTCTCTTTGCCCAAGATTGCTTCATAACTAATTGAGAAGCCAAAAGTGAAGATAACAAAACCAAAGACAGGTTAAGCCTATCCTGAACTAACTATCCTGAACTAAACACACACAAAAATCACAATAAAAGATAAATACTTTACCAACATCATATTCACAAATACCTACCTGTGACTCCTCGCCATCCCAAATGAAAATCCCAAAGAGTTTCAAAATCCCCAATAAAAGGAGGTGGTGTTACAAAACACCATTAGAAGAAAAAACAAATAGTAATATGACTCCACTGCAATTGAGCAACAGCCACATATATATCATCAGCAAGCAAAAGCCCATTACTTAAGCCTTTGCAGGAGACTTGGGCTCCTTGACCTTGTCACTCTTCTTGGGCAACAGCACCTGGTGAATGTTAGGCAGCACACCACCACTGGCAATGGTCACACCAGCCATGAGCTTGCCCAATTCCTCATCATTCCTCACAGCCAAAAGCAGATGCCTGGGAATTATTCTATTCTTCTTGTTGTCCCTGGCAGCATTTCCTGCAAGCTCCAAGACCTGGAAAATATAACAACAAACCCATCTTACAACAAAGCCCAAATCACCAAAGCAAGATCAAATCTTTGGCCACTGAAAGATTTAAAACAGAAACACCAGTACATACCTCAGCTGCCAAGTATTCCAGAACAGCTGCCAAATAAACAGGAGCCCCTGTACCAAGCCTCTGAGCATATCTACCCTTCTTGAGATACCTGGCAATTCTCCCCACGGGGAATTGAAGACCGGCTTTCAAAGATTTGGAAACTGACTTCTTCTTGGGGCCGCCTCCCTTCCTGCCTCCTGCGCCCTTTTTTGCTTTTGATCCCGCCTCCATCTCCGATAACTTAAGAGAACTAACACGCCTTGAAAACTTTAGCTGAGCTCACTCAAATCCCTGATATTCTGATAACTCTGTAATATTGCAGGGAGCGTGGAAGTATTTGTAATCTCGGCCCTCGTCTTCCGGATGAAGATGATGGGCTAATTGCCGTTCGATATATTCGAAACGGATGGCTATGATTCCTTCCTGCTCGATCCGGGTCGCTCGTGACGGACCAATGGGTGCGCGGCTTATTTTTATATTTAATTTGAATCTAAATTGAAACTGTATGCGTACTTTTGTTCTATTTTTGTATGAAAACAAATAATCCTCTTTTACCCAATGTAGAATTTAAAATTTATGAAGTAGGAGGCATCGAGGGTCCATGTGATATTTTATTCAAGGATGTTGGAAAAAGATTGTTCCTATAAATGTGTCTAGGTCCAAGTCCAAGTTGTGTTAACTCGGAGTTAATGAAACACATATATATGGTGTGTGTTACTTTGTCAAGAATGTAGTTTGAGGTGGTAGTTTATGAGGTAGTCTAAATGTGTAATTAATTGGCTCTTTTCCAAGTCCTTTAGAATAACGTGGAGGGAAATATACATTTTTACCTAAAATTTATTGAGGATCATTTTGAATTAATAGAATTAAATAGTAGAGGTTACAATTCCATTGTATTAGAAGGTTTTGAATCCATTTTTATATTAAAAAAAATTATTCTATCAATTTAAAATTGTAATTTCAAGAAAGACTACATGGTTTTTTTGCGGAAAATGTCAAAAAGGTAGAACGTTTAATCTTAATGTAACTTCTCATATTTTGGCCTAAGCAGCAAGAACGTTGATTTTACTCATCTTAGTAATTTGTTGTTTGTTATCTATTTGGGTTCAGTTAGACTAATATAAACATTTGAGGTGTGTACATCTTGACCTTTTTTCCAAGAAATATAAACATTTGAGATGTGTACATCTTGACCTTTTTTTCCAAGAAAAAAAGACAAGTATTTTTATTTGACATAAACAAAAATACAATAATAGTCCAAAAAAAGGCATCCATAGATATATCTCTTCAAAATATTTGACTATAAATCCCAAAAGATCCACAACCTTCATAATATCAAGTATATTATGTATAGAGTAATTGAAAACAAATATTAGACTTAATGGTTCAATGTACTAACAAATTACAAGTTCAAGTTTAGAAGTCATTAAATGAAAATTGTTGTAAAACCATAGTATGGCCATCTTGTACTTCTTCCAAGGAACCATAAAGCTCGGGTAGATGAAGTCCTTCCTTTGAGAGTTGATTTGCAATCTTATTGTGCTCTCTATAAATATGAGTATAGTTGACCCAAAGAAACTGATTAGATATTGTCTTTAATTGTTATGTTAGTGGAAGGAGAAAAATATTTTGTGCTAGGAGGCTTCCTTTCATCCAATTAATGACCATAGATGAATCACCCATGACCTAAAGCTTATCAATCCCTTTGTCCAAATCGGATTTTAGTAAGTAGTATAAGGCCTTGAATTCCCCTTGGTTATTTGTTCATCTTCCTATATTACCTTTGACCTGAAATTTGTGTGTCTCTAAAAGATATAGAATGAAGTCAATCCCACCAATAGATTCTAGGCCTTGATAAGCCCCATCGAAATATCCCCAAGCTAAAGACTTGTCCACCTATATCTCTAATAGATTTGTTTGTGGTTTAACCTTTGGAGTAACCTTATAATGTGCAAATAAACCATTAACTTAGGTAGCTAACTAAAAAGTAGGCATCATCTTCTCTTCAAACAAAATAGAGTTTCTAGTTATCCATATTCCCCACAAAACCAGAACTGGGATTGCCCTGAAGCACTTTAGATCTTGCTAAGTAAACCAAACTTTAAAACATGTATCTATGGATTCACATTTCTAAAGGTTTTGGATGCCCAAAATGTCCCCAACCTCAACCCGGACTTTCTAAGAAAAATTACAATGCAAGAACAAATGTGAAGTGTTGTCCTCACTACACCTGCAAAGAAAAAAATTACTTGGACCTACTCTATTTATTTTATTGAGGGATTTTGATGTTAAAATTGTATTGTTCAATATGAGCCAAATAAACAACTTGCACTTGGGAGGGGCCTTAACTTTCCAAATCTTCTACCACCACCATTTGCCATCACCTGGTCCTGGTCCAAAAAGAGTTAAGGATCCAAGACTAGGGGTATAATTGCCTCTTGCTCTATTCAAAACCCATATTAATTCATCTAGGGAATTGTTCAATCTTACATGTGCCTTCTTGAGTTCTACTAAAAATAGATCCCACTTTTGGGCCAAATTTCCTTCTAGACCATGATGGTCTGCCTTCCTTTAGCCTTGAGACCATAATGATGTGTCATATGGGTTATCAATCAAATTTAGTGTACATTTGTCAATTACCTATAGGCATTGTATAATTTCATCAAGAAGGAATATGTCTCTACCACACCCCATTATTGCATCTCCCCCCATTCTTATTTGAGATCCATCTCTCATTCTCCATGCGAAATAAGAGCTTATGTCTAGAGAGGCTAGTGTCATTTCCTTCCATTGGTTGGATACATTCACTATACTCTTCCTTTCCTTTCTAATCCAGTTCAAGAGAGTTCCTGGAGCAATGTATTTATGTACAAGAATCATTTTCCACGGACTATCCTTTATGATGACATTCCATAATCATTTTGTTGCCAAAGATTTACCAAATAAATGTATGTTCTTCATCCCCCARCCCCTCGAGGATTTTAGAGTTGCAATCCTTTTCCACTTAACCAAATGATTCCTTTTATAATCATTACTCCCTTGCCACGGAAAATTAAAACAAAACTTTCTATTTTTTTCAAGAATGCCTTTGGGTATATGAGCTAGGGTTTGCCAGTATATTGGAATAGCTTCTAGCACTGACTTTATCAAAACCAATCTACCTCCCCTAGAAATTCACTTGTTGCACCAAAAAGATATGTGTTTTTTGGTTTTCGATAGCATCCAATAGCAAGCTACACTTCCATAGCAATTAGGCTTAAGAGTAAATCCCATATATTTAACCCCTTCTAACATATCTAAGTGTTGAAAAGGAAAACATCCTCTAATACCCAAATCTTGAATACCTTCCAAACCAACTATATAAAGTATTCTCATTTATTTCCATGAATGTAGCCTTATTGTAAAGTTGTAAAATGTTATTGAAACATCGACCCCCCCCCTTTCTAATCCAAAACAAAACAGTAGAACATCATCTATGAACAATAAGTGTCTAAGAGCCTCAAATCTTCCTATTCTCACACCTTTGGTTCTCCTCATTCTCCTAGCTTCACTAATGGCTCTACTTAAACCCTTTACTACCAAAAGAAAGAGGTAGGGTGACAGTGGGAAACCCTATCTAAGCCCCTTTGAAAACTTAAAGAAGTTTGATGTTGATCCATTAATTAATACTATAAAGGATGTAGTAGTCACACATCCCATAATCCACTTGATCAAAGGAATTTTGAATCCTATATGAATTAAGAGTAAGCAAAGGTACAACCATGAGACCCTATCATACGCCTTAGAAAGATCTAACTTGATCATTGTTGTTGGCATATGTGAGGTTTTGATAGTGTGCAGTCCCTCTTGTGTTGATCCTATGATATCATGTATCTATTCTCTTCCAGGAACTTGAACTACTAAGGTTGTTATAAATAATAGGTGTGCTCGTTTAACCATAGACATTATAGCAATATTGTCACCCAACCATAGGCAGAAGCCACCCCCGAGCACCTTAACCTTGATAGAGAATAATTTTGGAAGAAAACCCTAGGCCTAATAGCCAATCAATGTAATGTACCTCTCTCCAGAGCTAGCGCACAAGGCAGAAAGTCCAAACCATAACCAATAGAAAGTCTAAGCTAAACCGAGAATACAGGTTGTAGTAGTTGCAACTGCCTATACTCTCCAGACTTGCGCACTTACTCAGCTTCTGCAGTGCACACTCTTACATTTCTGCAGTTGCGAGCTCTGTGTGTCAAATGAGATCTGGCGTCCTGTATTTATACTGCTCCTCCTTAGCTGTATGGGCCGACTTCTCATTCTGGAGGCTAAAAACTCAATTTTAAATATTTCCTTTAGCGGACTTATCTTCTAGGGTTATGTCCAATGCTTTAGGGTTTCTTCTTGCTTCCTAGAATATTCTATTCTTGTCAGGGTTACACATGGAGGTTAATACCTCCCGTAACTACCATAATATCAACACAAGTGAGATTACTTCTTAGAAGACAGTCTTCAATCTAACTCTAATGACCTTGGAAATAATTTTGCAAATGCAGTTGCACAGGGAGATAGACCTAAAGTCATCAAAAGTCTCAAGACAATCCACTTTTGGGATGAGAGCAATAAAAGTGGAAATAAAAGATACTAGCACTCTCTAAGAAGTTCTCACTTTTTCAACAAATCTGAGCAACTCCTCACCCAATAGGTCAAAAATATCAATATAGAATTCTACATTCAAGTTATATGAGCTTGGACTTATATCTTTCTTAAAGAAGTTAAGAACACAAATAAGTTTCTCCCTTGTGACTGCCTTGTACATCCTCTCATTCTCCTCTTCTCCAACCAATCCAGAGAAATAAGATACCACCTTGATAAGTTCTTCTGTGTTTTCTATGTCAGGTTCTTTAAATGCCTCCTCAAAATGTTGCACTCTAATTTAGACATATCTTGAAAGTTGTTGACCTTCCTCCCTTCCATGTTGGTTCGTTCCCATATTGTATTAACTCTCTTTCTGTGATTGGAAGAATTTTGAAAAAAATTGGTATTTTGATCCCCCAATTCAATCCATGTAGCCCTACTCTTGAGCCCCCATTCCCTTTCCTTATCCAGAAGTAACTTTGACTTTTTTTATTCTAAATCCTTCAAAATGACCTTATTCTCATCACTGACTTGACATCCCATATTAGTATAAAAAAGTGTTTTTCTTCCCCACCTTTTTTAGCTGACCATCCATTTATTTGTGTCTTTTTCCTACCCATTTGTCCACCTTTTACTTAACTCTTTTCAAAGCCTTTACAAAGTTCACGTACTACCCTCTCATGAAGGATCATACCTCAACCAATTTACCTTCACCAGATCTTGAAACTCCTCTTCATTGTCCCATCCTAGATTAAACTTGAAAGGATATCCCAACTTTGGAGCATTTGTTCAATTCCAAAACAATTGGAAAGTGATATTAGCATATATTGGATCCTACCCATGACCAATACCTTTCCACCCTTTGTAGAAAGTCCCCTTGGATAAAAAATCTATCAAGCCTCTTGGAAATAGAATTTTCTCTCTCCTCGACCTGTGGACATTGAGCCTATTGCTCTAAGTTGCTTTGAGCTTAATAGGCTCAATGTCCACAACACCTGCCTAATAAAACAAGTTATGGAAGAAACCAACTAATATATCCACTCTAGCACTAGAGCCCCATATCTCCCTTCTATTCATAGTAAAATTTAAGTCCCCCCAATAATGAGGTTATCAACTTTAAAACACTCAAAAGCAAACAATATTTCCTAGTAAATTTGCTAACCCTCATAAGGTTGATACACATTTAGTAAAGTTGGATTCAAGGCCAAGCTTTCATTGTATACCTCCGTGCAAATCTTTGAATGAACAAAGAAATAATTAATAAGTTATACCTTGTGATTCCAACTAGTAATCAAACCCCCCCAAAACCCTTATGAATCTAAAGCAATAAAGTCCCATCCCCCCAAAGACCTTTTGAGATAAAAAATTAACTAGACTCCCTCTCACAATGTCTCTTATATCATAACTATATCTGGTTTATCTAACTCCACCAATCACTTGAGGGCTAGTGTCTTGGCTTGTCCTCGAGCTTCTCATATTAATTGAAATTAGTTTCATTGAGACACCAAGGAGGGTTTTAATCCTACTCCAAGGGCCTCTTTAATCAACCTTTGTTTACCTTAATTCACTCTTTAATTGCTCTCTCCTGAGCTAGTTTCAAAGATTATTTTTTCCCTACAATCAGGGGTCTTAGGTATTTTGGGAAATCTGAACCCAAACCCTTGGAAGCTAGTAAAACTAGTGGGGTTGACCCCCTCTTTGGACATAGGAGGTAATGCCCTCCCCTGCTCATAGAGATGTCTGAGGTGACCCAAATATTCCCTCCACCAATAGGATTTTCCTTATCAACAGAATGAATAGACTCACATGATTGGACATCAAGGGAATCCATGCCAACAACCCCTCTAGACAAATTCAAACCACTCGATAGAGAGATCATCCTACCACTACAAATAACCTTCTTCTTTGATTCCATAGGAAATTTGTCTACTTCGTCCATGTTTTGAAAAGCATAGGACTCCATATATGGATTAAGAGGTAGTGTATTAGACTTACTTGAAACTCTAGATCCTCCATTATTACATATTTCTTGTAATATTTATTATTTGCTAAGGACAGAACATACCAATCCAAGCCGAGCTCCTAAGACAACACTTCATATTTCCCCAACATTGATCACGAGCCCATAATAAAGGGTATAAAAGGGTCCCCAATCTGCAAGTTGACCTCCACCGTGTCCCCCATCTCTTGAACATCGCCCTTTAGAAGACTGACTGAGCCATGAACTTATGAACCTTGTTCCTCAACATATTTCCTTTGTATCAGATACACGGGTTCATATCTTCTCCTTCTTTTGCCAAACATTTTGGAAGAAAAACTTCTCAAAGTCCTTGTGCACATGACCATAGGCATGGCACCTTGTGCATCTAAATGGGATGTTCTAATTATCGATTATTTGGGAATATTTTCGACCACCCATTACAAAATCCACCAACTCATAACAACCAAGACTAAGATTTATCTCAACTCTCAATCACACCATAGACCTGACATTAGTGGTCGAAAGGATATCACCAATTAGAAGTGTCCTACCAAGCAAATTCCCAATAACTATAAGGGATTGTACTATCTAGAGCTCCATGGGTAAGGTGGGCAACTTCACCCATACTTGAGTTTTCTCCATAAACTCATATTTAGCATCAACTAAAGGATGAAATGGCTTCATGGATAAGAAAGAACTATCCATGAACCTGTTATAAGAAAAATATGCTCGTTGAGATGGATTCCACCTATCTGGTAGTTAAGTCGATTACAACTTCTTCAATAGCTCGACACAAGGCAGGGGCTACCTGCACCTTATATGGTCTTGATGTCTAAGATGATGAAAGAGGAAGAAGGAGAGGTGAGGGACTTGTGTGCAAACCCTCTTAGGACCACATATTATGGTTATTTTCCTCCCTCGGCTCCTTGGAGGGTCGAAAAGGCCTTGGGGCGATATTTGTGGGCAGTGAGTGTCAAAATGAGATCGCTAATTTTTGAACTAGGAAACTAATAAAAGTGAACAACAAGTTGTTTGCTCCCTTATGACCTTTGAAAGATTATATAAACTAGTTCTCGAGCTAAACTGAGGGGGGTCTAAAACAACTAACTGGTGAATGGTTTATGCAAAAATACTAGAATTAATAGTCAAAATAACTCCAGAAACCTACAACAATGCCATTTAATATCGATAGAAATTATAAATAAGTTGTTTGTGCCTCAAATGGCTTGAAAACAAGCTCATAATTGCCCAAAAAGTGCTATGGGTAAGTTAAAGGAGGGATCAATGTAAAATTTGAGGTCTGAAACTTCAATTCTATCCCTTCAATAGGTTGCTACAGCTACGAAAAAATGTAATTACCTGAAAGGAAATGAAGGTTTTACAAAGATGATGGGTGGATAGATAAAAGGTTTGAAACTTTAAATATGTATCGGTTTTTTAATTTAATATGGTTAATAAGTAAGAAAAGGATACCATTCCATTATGAAGGTCCTCCCTATTAGGTTCACACCTTTTATCTCGCAACATGATCCACCTAGTATAACAAGAGTGAGTTGGCATACACCAATTAAAACAATAAGTTGTTTGGATGGAAGAAGGATACTTGAACAAAGGAAGAGACCTAAGACTCCCCTGAGAGATTTTAGTTGATCATATCCAGGGAGAGTAGTATTCCAATCCAGGCTAAACTATTAAATGTTTGGAATTGTAAAATTATCAAATGAGACCAATTCAAGGAAATCCCACTTAATCGATACAAATAAGAGCAAATTTATGAGGGGTCATGTTGACAAATAGGAGTTGATCAAATCTTATGTATTTTTCATTGTATAGTCCATTCCTAATTTTCCTCCATACTTAGAAAATTTTAAGATTATCGTGGGTTCCTAACATATTACATTGCTACGTCCAACTTCCACGACCCACATAACACTTACGGAAAAAGATAGTTCCTATAAATGTGTCAAAGTTGTGTTAACTCGGAGTTAATGAAACACATATATATGGTGTGTGTTACTTTGTCAAGAATGTAGTTTAAGGTGGTAGTTTACGAGGTAGTCTAAATGTGTAATTAATTGGCTCTTTTCCAGTCATTTAGAATAATGTGGAGGTAAACATAGATTTTTACCTAAATTTTATTAGGGATCATTTTGAATTAATAGAATTAAAAAGTAGAGGTTAACATTGCACAATTTCACTGTATTAGAAGGTTTTGAATCCATTTTTACATTAAAAATAAATATTCTATCAATTCAAAATTGTAATTTCAAGAATGACTACATGATTTTTGGTGATGGCGAACTGGAAAATGGTGATGGTGAACTAGAAAATGTCAAAAAGGTAGAACGTTTAATCTTAATGTAACTTCCCATATTTTGGCCTAAGCAGCAAGAAAGTTGATTTTACTCATCTTAGTAATTTGTTGCTTGTTATCTATTTGGGTTCAGTTAGACTAATATAAACATTTGAGATGTGTACATCTTGACCTTTTTTCCAAGAAATATAAACATTTGAGATGTGTACATCTTGACCTTTTTTTCCAAGAAAAAAAACAAGTATTTTTATTTGAGATAAACAAAAATACAATAATAGTCCAAAAAAAATCATCCATAGATATATCTCTTCGAAATATTTGACTGTAAATCCCAAAAGATCCACAACCTTCATAATATCAAGTATATTATCTATAGAGTAATTAAAAACAAATATTAGACTTAATGGTTTAGTGTACTAACAAATTACAAGTTCAAGTTTAGAAATCATTAAATGAAAATTGTTGTAAAACCATAGTATGGCCATCATGTACTTCTTCCAAGGAACCATAAAGCTCAGGTAGATGAAGTCCTTCCTTTGAGAGTTGATTTGCAATCTTATTGTGCTCTCTATAAATATGAGTATAGTTGACCCAAAGAAACTGATTAGATATTGTCTTTAATTGTTATGCTAGTGGAAGGAGAAAATTATTTTGTACTAGGAGGCTTCCTTTCATCCAATTAATGACCATAGATGAATCACCCATGACCTAAAGCTTATCAATACCTTTGTCCAAATCAGATTTTAGTAAGTAGTATAAGGCCTTGAATTCCCCTTGGTTATCTGTTCATCTTCGTATATTACCTTTGACCCGAAATCCGTGTGTCTCTAAAAGATATAGAATGAAGTCAATCCCACCAATAGATTCTAGGCCTTGACAAGCCCCATCGAAATATCCCCAAGCTAAAGACTTGTCCACCTATATCTCTAATAGATTTGTTTATGGTTTAACCTTTGGAGTAACCTTATAATGTGTAAATAAACCATTAACTTAGGTAGCTACCTGGAAAGTAGGCATCATCTTTTCTTCAAACAAAATAGAGTTTCTAGCTATCCATATTCCCCACAGAACCAGAAATGGGATTGCCCTAAAGCACTTTAGATCTTGCTAAGTAAACCAAACCAAGGATGATTTTAAGGATGTAAATTTATTTTAAAATGTAGAAACCTTAGCAAATCTTACTAATCTTTCATATGCCAACTATAAATGTTTGGCGATATTTTTGTAAAAATATTCAAATTTCTAAGGATTCTATATATATTTTATAAAATTTTGGCGATTTTTAAGGTAAAATAATTTTATCCTATAGAATTTGGGCGAGTCTCTTTTTTGGAAAAACCATGGAAAGTTAGCCCATGAGCGAAATTTAGCCCCTAAAATCATCCCTGAACCAAAATTTAAAACATGTATCTATGGATTCACATTTCCAAAGGTTTTGGATGCCAAAAATGTCCCCAACCTCAACCCGGACTTTCTAAGAAAAATTACAATGCAAGAACAAATGTGAAGTGTTGTCCTCACTAGACCTACAAAGAAAAAAATTACTTGGACCTTCTCTATTTATTTTATTGAGGGATTTCGATGTTAAAATTGTATTTTTCAATATGAGCCAAATAAACAACTTGCACTTGGGAGGGGCCTTAACTTTCCAAATCTTCTACCACCACCATTTGTCATCACCTAGTCCTGGTCCAGAAAGAGTTGAGTATCCAAGAATAGGGGTATAATTGCCTCTTGCTCTATTCAAAGCCCATATTAATTCATCTGGGGAATTGTTCAATCTTACATGTGCCTTCTTGAGTTCTACTAAAAATCGATCCCACTTTTGGGCCAAATTTCCTTCTAGACCAAGATCGACTGCCTTCCTCTAGTCTTGAGACCACAAAGATGTGTCATATGGGTTATCAATCAAATTTAGTGTACATCTGTCAATTACCTATAGGCATTGTATAATTTCATCAAGAAGGAATATGTCTCTACCACACCCCATTACTGCATCTCCCCCCACTCTTACTTGAGATCCATCTCTCACTCTTCATGTGAAATAAGAGCCTATGTCTGGAGAGGCTAGTATCATTTCCTTCCATTGGTTGGATACATTCACTCTACTCTTCCTTTCCTTTCCAATCCAGTTCAAGAGAGTTCCTGGAGCAATGTATTTATGTACAAGAATCATTTTCCACGGACTATCCTTTATGATGACATTCCATAATCATTTTGTTGCCAAAGATTTACCAAATAAATGTATGTTCTTCATCCCCCAGCCCCTCGRGGATTTTAGATTTGCAATCCTTTGCCACTTAACCAAATGATTCCCTTTATAATCGTTTCTCCCTTGCCACTTAGCCAAATGATTCCCTTTATAATCATTGCTCCCTTGCCACAAAAAATTAAAACAAAACTTTCTATTTTTTTCAAGAATGCCTTGGGTATATGAGCTAGGGTTTGCGAGTATATTGGAATAGCTTCTAGCAATGACTTTATCAAAACCAATCTACCTCCCCTAGAAAGTCACTTGTTGCACCAAAAAGATATGTGTTTTTCAGTTTTCGATAGCATCCAATACCAAGCTACACTTCCATAGCAACTAGGCTTAATAGCAAATCCCATATATTTAACCCCTTCTAACATATCTAAGTGTTGAAAATGAAAACATACTCTAATACCCAAATCTTGAATACCTTCCAAACCAACTGTATAAAGTATTCTCATTTATTTCCATGCATGTAGCCTTATTGTAAAGCTGTAAAATGTTCTTGAAACATCGCCCCCCCCCCCACTTTCTAATCCAAAACAAAACAATAGAACATCATCTATGAAAAATAAGTGTCTAAGAGACTCAGATCTTCCTATTCTCACACCTTTGGTTCTCCTCATTCTCCTAGCTTCACTAATGGCTCTGCTTAAACCCTTTAATACCAAAAGAAAGAGGTAGGGTGACAGTGGGAAACCCTATCTAAGCCCCCTTGAAAACTTAAAGAAGTTNATCATCTATGAACAATAAGTGTCTGAGAGACTCGGATCTTCCTATTCTCACACCTTTGGTTCTCCTCATTCTCCTAGCTTCACTAATGGCTCTGCTTAAACCCTTTAATACCAAAAGAAAGAGGTAGGGTGACAGTGGGAAACCCTATCTAAGCCCCCTTGAAAACTTAAAGAAGTTTGATGTTGATCCATTAATTAATACTATAAAGGATGTAGTAGTCACACATCCCATAATCCACTTGATCAAAGGAAATGTGAATCCTATATGAATTAAGAATAAGCAAAGGTACAACCATGAGAACCTATCATACACCTTAGAAAGATCTAACTTGATCATTGTTGTTGGCATATGTGACGTTTTGATAGTGTGCAGTCCCTCTTGTGTTGATCCTATGATATCATGTTTAACCATAGACAATATAGCAATATTGTCACCCAACCATAGGCCGAAGCCACCCTCGAGCACCTTAACCTTGACAGAGAATAATTCTGGAAGAAAACCCTAGACCTAATAGCCAATCAATGTAGTGTACCTCTCTCCAGAGCTAGCACACAAGGCAGAAAGTCCAAACCATAACCAATTGAAAGTCCAAGCCTAAACCGAGAATACAAGTTGCAATAGTTGCAACTGCAACTACTCTCCATACTTGCGCACTTACTCAATTTCTGCAGCACACACTCTTACATTTTTGCAGTTGCGAGTTGTGTGTGTCAAATGAGATTTGGCGTTCTGTATTTATACTTCTCCTCCTTAGCTGTCTGGGCCGACTTCTCATTCTGGAGTCTAAAAACTCAATATTAAATATTTCCTTTAACTTCCTTATCTTCTAGGGTTATGTCCAATGCTTTAGGGTTTCTTCTTGCTTCCTGGAATATTCTATTCTTGTCAGGGTTACACATGGAGGTTAATACCTCCCATAGCTACCATAATATCAACACAGGTGAGATTACTTAGAAGATACCACCAGGGAAATAAGATACCACCTTGATAATTTCTTCTATGTTTTCTATGTCAGGTACTTTAAACACCTCCTCAAAATGTTGCTCTCTAATTCAGCCATATCTTGAAATTTGTTGACCTTCCTCCCTTCCCTGTTCGTTAATTCCCATATAGTATTAACTCTCTTTCTGTGATTGGAATAATTTTGAAAAAAATTGGTATTTTGATCCCCCAATTCAATCCATGTAACCCTACTCTTGAGCCCCCATTCCCTTTCCTTATCCAGAAGTAACTTTAACTTTTTTTACTCCAAATCCTTTAAAATGACCTTATTCTCATCACTGACTTGACATCCCATATTAGTATAAGAAAGTGATTTTCTTCCCCACTTCTTTTAGTTGACCATCCATTTATTTGTGTCTTTTTCCTACCCATTTGGCCACCTTTTCCTTAACTCTTTTCAAAGCCTTTACAAAGTTCACAAGTAGTTCCCTCTCGTGAAGGATCATACCTCAACCAATTTACCTTCACCAGATCCTGAAACTCCTCTTTGTCCCATCCTGGATTAAACTTGAAAGGATATCCCAGCTTTGGAGCATTTATTCAATTCCAAAACAATTGGAAAGTGATATGAGCATCTATTGGATCCTACCCATGACCAATACATTTCCACCTTTTGTAGAAAGTCCCCATGGATCAAAAAGATATCATGCCTCTTGGAAATAGAATTTGCTCTCTCTTGAGCCTGTGGACATTAAGCATATTTCTCTGAGTTGGTTTGAGCTTAATAGGCTCAATGTCCACAACACCTACCTAATAAAACAAGTTATGGAAGAATCCAACTAATATATCCACTCTAGCACTAGAGCCCCATATCTCCCTTCTATTCATAGCAAAATTTAAGTGCCCTTAATAATGAGGTTATCAACTTTAAAACACTCAAAAGAAAACAATTTTTCCTAGTAAATTTGCTAACCCTCATAAGGCCGATACACATTTAGTAAAGTCAGATTCAAGGCCAAGATTTCATTGTATACCTTCGTGCAAAGCCCTGAATGAACAAAGAAATAATTAATACGTTATACCTTGTGATTCCAACTAGTAATCAAACCCCCCCAAAACCCTTATGAATCTAAAGCAAGAAAGTACCATCCCCCCAAAGACCTTTTGAGATAAAAAAAATTAACTAGTCTCCCTCTCACATTGTCTCTTATATCATAACTATATCTGGTTTATCTAACTCCACCAATCACTTGAGGGATAGTGTCTTGGATTCCCCCCGAGCTTCTCATATTAATTGAAAGTAGTTTCATTGAGACACCAAGGAGGGGTTTAATCCTACTCTAAGGGCCCCTTTAATCAACCTTTGTTTACCTTAATTCACTCTTTAATTGCTCTCTCTTGAGCTATTTTCAAAGATGACTTTTTCCCTACAATTAGGGGTCCTAGGTATTTTGGGAAATCCGATCCCAATCCCTTGGAAGCTAATAAAACTAGTGGGGGTTGACCCCCTCTTTGGACATAGGAGGTAATGCCCTCCCCCCCTCATAGAGATGTCCGAGGTGACCTAAATATTCCCTCCACCAATAGGATTTTCCTTATCAACAGAATGAATAAACTCACATTATTGGACATCAAGGGAATCCTTGTTGACAACCCCTCCAGACAAATTCAAACCACTCGATAGAGGGATCATCCTACCACTAGAAATAACCTTCTTCTTTGATTCCATAGGAAATTTGTCTACTTCTTCCATGTTTTGAAAAGCATATGACTCCACAGATGGATTAAGAGTAGTGTATTAGACTTACTCAAAACTCTAGATCCTCCCTTATTACATATTTCTTGTAATCTTTATTCTTTGCTAAGGATAGAACATACCAATTCAAGTCGAGCTCCTGAGCCAACACTTCATATTTCCCCAACATTGATCACGAGCCCATAATCAAGGGTATAAAAAGGTCCTCAATCTGCAAGTTGACCTCCACCTTGTCCCCCATCTCTTGAACATCGCCCTTCAAGAGACTGACTAAGCCATGAACTTCTTAACCTTGTTCCTCATCATATTTCCTTTGTATCAGATACACAGGTTTCTATCTTCTCCTTCTTTTGCCAAAAATTTTGGAAGAAAAACTTCTCAAAGTCCTTGTGCACATGACCATAGGCATGGCACCTTGTGCATCTAAATGGGATGTTCTAATTATCGATTATCTGGGAATATTTTCGACCACCCATTACAAAATTCACCAACTCATAACAACCCAGACTAACATTTATCTCAACTGGCAATCACACCATAGACTTGACATTAGTGGTCAAAAGGATATCACCAATTAGAAGTGTCTTTGTTGGCCCTCGACCAAGTTTTGTGGAAACGTTGGTCGTGTTTGACCATGTTTGGGACTTCGACAGGCTGGTCGAAGACAAAGCTCCTAGGCGAAGCGGAGATGTAATGATCCCAAGCCAAATTCTTTCTTGGAATCACTAACTACTACTAATTTATTGAGTTATTAAGTGCATACAAGATTCATCAACACATGGATATCACAATATATTCAATATGTAGAAGCACAAGCAAGGATCTGACCTTTTTATTATGAGCAGTGTAAGATCAATACAATAGATGACCGATCTGGCATAAACCTCAGATGGTCGAACAAGCAATAGATATGAGCTGCTACAAAATGCTCCCGCTAATACAAAATAATGCCTCCAAAGGCGGAATAAGAAATGAAGATCAATACAAGTAGATCTGAATGCCAAACACTCCAGCTGAAGAATGCCACTCTCCAATAGAAGGCTGAAACCCTCAATAACTCGGCCCTGCTGCCAAAAGTGTCCAATCACTCTAAGAAATATGCCAATTGATAGATAGGGTGATGGTAAGAATAACCCAGGTGCCTGAATATCCAAGATCCCTCTCAATCTCCGTAGATCTGAATTTCCCACTGAATGGGGTGCCCCACTGGATGACTGAAACCCTAGCTGGTTCGAACCTGATGAAGGAGGCCTTCAAATGCTCTGAAACTCTCCCAGAATATAGATCGGGCAATGGTAAGAATAACCCAGGTGCCTGAATCTCCAAGATCCCTTTCAATCTCCATAGATCTGAATTTCCCATTGAATGGGGTGCCCCACTGGATGACTGAAACCCTAACTGGTTTGGTCCTGATGAAGGAGGCCTCCAAATGCTCTAAAAATCTCCAAGAATATAGATCGGGCTATGAGAATCCCGTGGGAGAAGTTTTGAGCTCAGATCTCAAGCAGATCTCCCTAGATC
>SNQJ01S0155969.1:0-22367 GCA_010110895.2 Picea sitchensis | reverse complement strand
ATTCTTCACTATGTTTCATTACATTGCCTACACTTCTTTATATAGCTCTCCCTATCTCTTAAGAACCTTCTAGAGAGCCTTCTCACATTTATTACATCCAACTACCATAGTGGACCTTTATTAATATAGTGGACCTAGTTCACCTTACATTGAATAACCACATTCCCATATATTAATTGACTTCCACTAATAACACATAACTACACTCCCATTGGGTACCTCCCTAGGAACCCCATATTACCTCCCTAGGTATACTACAATTTGTTAAACCAAAACTCAATGCTAGACAATCTAGGTGGATGGATCTCCTTAGTGAGTTTGATTTCGAAATCAAACACATCAAGGGAAAGAAAAACAAGGTGGTTGATTCCTTTAGAAAAAGTGTCAAAATGATTCACCTAGCCATGGTAAGAACTTGTGAAATGAATGTCAGGAAGAGAGTCAAGAATGCATAAGAAATAGATGCATTTTTCAAGACCGTGACATCATACCAAAAGAAAGAGCCCACATGGCTAAAGTAAGAAGGCTATCAGACACTGGATGAAGGCTTGCTGACTTACATAAATAAATTGTACTTTCCAAGTTTTGATGACTTGAAGAGGTTCATAATGGATTAAATACACAAGATACCATACATTGGTCATCCAGGTTATCAGAAAATGATCATGGCCACTAGGAAACAATTCTATTGGTCTGGTTTAAAAAATGACATAGCTGACTATCTAGCTAAGTGTCTGGAATGTCAGCAAGTCAAGAAAGAACACTGACACCTAGCATGGTTTTTACAACCTCTACCAATTCCAAAATGGAAATGGGAAACCATATCCATGGATTTCATCAATAGATTACCAAAATCGACCAAGCATAATGATGCCATCATGGTAGTGGTGGAAAAATTCAACAAGTCTGATCACTTTGTTCTTGTCAGGAAACTTGCAAGGCAATAGATATTTCCAACATATTCATGAAGGGGATATTTAGACTGCATGGCATGCCTAAGGAGATTATATCCAACAGAGACACAAAATTTACTTCAAGCTTTTGGAAGTCCTTGATGGCTGGTTTTGAGGATAAATTGTTGTTTAGCACAGCCTATCACCCTCAAACTGATGGAAAGATAGAAAGAGAAAACCAGATATTAGAAGACATGTTAAGGATGGATGTAATGCATCAACCTAAGAAGTGGGAAGACTACCTTTGGTAGAATTTTCCTACAACAACGGTTATCAAGATTCATTGAATATGAGCCCTTTTGAAGCCCTCTATGGTAGACAATGCAAGATTCCAATCAGTTGGAGTAATCCAGTGGGTAGAATTACAATCATACCTGACATGCTAACAGAAATGGAACAACAAGTGATTCAGATAAAGAAAAATCTGAAAATTGCTCAGGATAGACAGAAGAGTTACACCGATAGAAAGAGAACTCCCAGAGAGTTCAAGACAGGAGACCATGTCTATCTCAGAGTTAGGCCCAGGAAGAGTTCCCTGAGAATGGGAGCTTGTGCCAAGCTGGCACCTCGGTATTGTGGACCCTTTGAAGTATTAGATAGAGTGGGACCTATAGCCTATAGTCTAGCACTCCCTTCCATAGTAAAGGAAGACAATTTTTTCCATGTTTCAATATTGAAGAAATATGTACATGATTCTAATCATATAATTGACTGGTCTGTGACTCAGGTGGAGCCAGAAGGAGAATTATTTCCAGAACCTCAATGCATACTAGACAGGAAGGAAACCTCACTCAGGAAATGAACCATTGCATAAGTCAAGGTGCAATGGAAAGACTTTGGACCAGATGAGGCTACATGGGAAATGGAGGATGCCATGAGCCAGGCATATCCCTTTTTGTTCGCTTCTGTATATATAGAGAACATTGACAGATAGAACATCGAGGGTGTTGTTCTTTTAAGGGGGAAGGAATTGTAACACCCTTGTTTCCCCCAGTTTGTAAATATAATTATATGGGCCAAGAGACTATGGAAAACTCAATATGTGTGAATGATTGATTTGATGGACCTTTGTATAAAAGGTCAATGAATGTAAATTATGTTATTTACTAGAAAATGGATAAGTGTTGCATGATTGTTGGAAAGGGGGTGTGCTAAGAGAGACCACAAATTCAATGAAAGAGATGGTGAAAGGGACCAGGAATGGTTGCGTTAACCTCCACCAAACCAATTCCTTACTGGAATTAATTGCTCAGGACCATAACAATCCTCTAACCCAGGAATGAATTACAGCTAGGCTGGTAGGTGGGAAGATCTCCTCAAGAGTTAATGAGGGGATGGGGCAAAGAACCCATTTATAAGGATTTCAGACCTGACCACAGATTGGGAATTCAAGCCACATGCAATATGGTTGAGGAAGGAAATAAAGGAAGGTTTGGTGGTCACATGGGGACCTGCGAAGAGTGTAGATACGAGAGACTAAGCTCTCAAGTTCAAGGAAGAACTAAGAAATGAGCATGTTCTGGTCATAGAAAATGGCTAGCAGGGTTATGATACAAGTTGATAAATGAGGGTGTTAAGTGACTGAGGAAGTACTCATAAAATCCTCCTTGCTTGGTATAGAGAAACTCGTTGCCAAGATTCTATGGGAGGAGGAGAGTAACCTCCGTCCCTAATTTTTGCTGAACCAGAAGACAAAACTCTCTTTCAGAGTATCATGGTCTAGCTCGGGGGTAGCCAGTGGTAAATTCATTAGGAGTGGATGAGCCTATGGTTGGGTGGAAACAAGCACCCCTTTCATCAGTCGCTTCACGTTATCAGGTTCTGATAAGTGTTTTCATACTCTATGTATTGAATTGGGAATAATGGATGCATACATGTATTTATATATCTATAAATGATTTATGTATTGAAATGGTTAAGTTATGTGTATGTGTTTGTCTTTTTTTGAACTTATGCTTCTGATTGATTGTCTATGTGCCCCAACCTAGCCTACAAGGTGGATGGGGACATAAACCTATAGGATGGTCAGGATAGAAAGTATTGCGTTAATTTGGTCCTGTTTGTCAATAGGGACTGTTATCACCGAAATTTCGTCCGCAAATGGTTACAGGAATCCATCATCTTCAAACAACTATGAGTTCACCCGTGGACCAAAATGATAAAAAAAACATTTCCAAAAGGTCAAAAACTATACAACCAATTATAAAATCAAGATGCGCTATGACTACATAGGGCACGCACGCACATGCGCCATCAAGAAACGCAGGAAAAGCACACATGTGCACGATGCGCGACTGTGGACCCTAAAATCCGCGCACACCTAAGAACGATGCATTTATGATGTTGGTCAACCTCCCACCCACTTCTGGTTCAACTTCCAAGTTGATTTGAAGTCCAAATCTCGGCTGGATCCGGCTGGGTGGCTGGTCAAAGTCCTAAAGGTGCCCTAAATAGCCCCTTTTCACACTAAAAGTTGGTTTCACAATACCTCAAAGTGGTGCTATAAAACAAGGCCATGGGTGCACTACATTTTCAAGGAATTCATTTGCAAGGTTATGCTACTACTATCCTCTTGGGGAAACCTCTTTTCTTATCAAGAGCATACTAGAACCACTCCATTTGGGCAATCCACATCACCTTTTGAGTGGGTTAGCTTGGGATTCTTTCACCATTTCTTTCAAGTTTCCAAGTTGTAAGAAGAGCTCAATCTTGGGGGTCCAAGAGCCCTCCCTTGGAGGAAGAAGGGACCCAAAGTCCCCTTTCTCTTTGGTGTTTTCTTTTCACTAATACAATCATTTCCATTGGTGACATGAGTCTTGTTTGTTTCTGGTTCTTATGTCCTTATGCACAATAGTTTAGTTGTTTTTTCCTTTCCTAGTTTAATTCTTAGCTTAGTCTTTTATGTTTATTCTTATAACCCTTTCCTTTACTGTTGTCTTTCCTAGGTAACCCAACTAATATTGTAAGTACCTCTGTTTTTCTCATTTAGGTGACAAAAATGGGGCAACAGATTGGTGACTCCACTAGGGAAAGGTATCAATTTCCTACCCCATTTGGGTTATTTTATCTCTTATTTCTATTCATTTAACCTGCAGGTACCATAACCGGCCCAAGCCAATCTACAGGAAGCCGAATTCAAAGCTAAGTTGAAGGAATTTCATCAAGAATTTTCTTCACGATCGTGTGACAGGTGTGCACGGGTTTATCGGCCCATAGTCGCGCATCGTGCACCAAAACCACTATATTAATCAACGCCTTTTGTGCACCCACACCCATAAGTCTTTTTCAGTTCGCGCATTGGTGCTCACATTTCCTCTGTCTACTCTAAGACCCGCGCACCTGTGCAGAAAAATACACATTGTCAGCCTTTTTGTGATTTGTGGAAGGCCCCTAGCCTTCTTAAAATTGATTTCATGCACATTGTAACCAACACCACACTTAGTTCCCTCTCCATATAAAGGGATTAGTCAAAACATAGGCACTTAGGGGGTTTAAAATCATTATTTCCTCTTTTGCTTTCATTTTCCACATAGACGACTTGCTTTGACTAAGAGTATAAGTTGGAATCATTTGTAATCACATATAAAACTTGCATTGGGACCAGAAATTGGATATCAATCCTTGAGTATGATATTCTCTGGCGCTCCAAAGCGAACTTGAGAATCAAAAAGAGGTTGAGGGAAAATTTCATCTCCCTTAAAAAAGACAAAATCTTTAGTAGAGGACAACACCCCCTCGGGACTCCTCTTACTTTATTTTTCAAACACACCTTAAACTTGTAAGGGCCCATACATGCCCACATGCTACAAATATAGGATAGTTTTGAAATTTACTTTCTTAGATTAACTCATTAGGGAAGTTTAAAGGTTTTGTAACGGGTTCATACATACTCACATGCTACAAATCTAGGATAGTTTCAAAGCTTTCTTAGATTAAATCACAATAGGGAGTTAAAGGAATAGTAAGGACCCACATGTCCACATGATAGTTTCCTAGGGACTTTAAAATTCCGCAAGGCTCTACCAATGACACATAGTAACTTAGGTAATCAACACTTGTAATGACCAAGCAAAGTCCACATGAAGCAAGGTGACACCTAAATTATTAAAAATTGGCACACTTTCATTTGTTCACACACAAAGTTCACCAATCACTCACATAGTTTTATCTAGAAGTTGTGGAGGTTAAAGTAAGTTTCCTTCAACGAGATTCTGAAACACCCCACCCATTTTCTTGACAAAACTATCCACTCCCATTTAATTTCAACGAGGTTGGTTCACACCCCCAATCTCTCACACAAACACATCTAAAAAAATCTAAAAACTCACTAAGTTTTCCTCTACAGGAGGTGGCAAAAGAAATTTTTAGCCTAGGTAGGATTTCAGGGATAGGCATCCAAATAACTCCCCGTTATCTCATTCTCACATTGTCAAAAACAGTAAAAGTTGACAAATAGGGAACTTTCAAATCCTCCAAGTCAAGTGTTCCTACACCATAAGGCAGGGAGATACCCGTGAAGGGTTGAAGGTCGAGGTCTGGTTTTTCTGTGCATCCCCCCTTGAGGCACCCACCTCTTGGACGGGATCCAACCCGTGACCCATTTTTGAGGCCGAAAATCTAAATGTCGCACTTTGACTGAGGTACCTAGTGACCAAATTTTAGGACATCTACACAGGTAGCAATTTTGGGCTGCAATTGCACTTTAATCGGATTTTGTGTGGCTATTGGGAAATATCGCCATCTCTTTTGGGATATGCACCCTCTACCCCTCATTATAACTGATTACTTCATCCTTCACTAGTTCCTCTTCTGGTGGCTTCAGAACCCACTATTGAGTACTATTGGAAGGTCCAGTTCTATTTGAGAGGAAGGACGTTACATCTTTTAAGACACGAGAATTTGTTTTCTTTGTTCTCCCACGTGGAAAAATTCCACCTACCCGCATATATGTTTCTTTATCAATTGCTTTATGTATGGCAACCTGTTGATGGGTGAAATTGCACACTCGCCAACTGGAAGAGTGGATCCGGTCCGGGGTTGTCTAAATAACCCAAGCCATTTGGGATGATCCACCCTGATGGGTTTAGTGGCTCAGTTGGCCGATCTAAGTCCTAGGAAAACGAAAGAAAAAAGCTAACTAAAGGAAATAATCTAAATGAAAACAACAATTAAAGCAAACTAATAAACAAATCTGAAATACATATATACAGTCTATTGTCTAATATTATACAACCATAGTTCTATGAAATTAAATGTTCAATTAACAGAATTAGATCTTAATCACAAATGTATATTATTTACAGATTACAAATTTTAAACGAAAACCTGCAAAAATGATTTGTAAACTATCCTATGACAACAAAACTATTGTTTATTTTTATTTTTATATCTTTTATGTGAAAGAATAGAAATAAACAAAACTAACTAAGCGGAGTAATTAAAATAATAATCCTAACTATAAATCTCAACTATATATAGATCTATCTAAAATACTTAAATAACACTAATATACTAACCTGTAATAACACTTTCCAATTTGTCCCATGCAAAGTATTCAATTCAGCAATTCGATTGGAGGAAACCCGCACCGGATTTTTCACAGGCTTCTCGTAAACAAGAAGAAATAATTCTCTTTTGAATATAAAGAATAGAACAAACAAGACATAAAACTGACAACAATCTTATGATTTACAAATCATCACAGTTCGATAAATCCATGTGTGAAGATCTGTACAAAACAATTCATTTAATGAAGAAGATAAACCTTTACTCATCAAATTGAAACAGAGTAATTGTTGTACTTAAACTGAGATACATAAGACATGGATAAAATTTCAATCACAATGCATTAACCTGTAATAAGACTTGATATCTAAAGTAGTCAATGACTTAATCACAAATTAAAATCCACAAAACCTGAACGAAAGTATGATTGATTGAAAGCTAAAGTTGTTACAAAAGATCGACTTCCATTCAATTATGTATCATCATAAATACATAATCTTGTTCTCCCAACCGTGATGATCGGTCCATTACAAAAAATAACAAGTATTTAAAGATCATAGGGTAAAACATCCCTGTGGGAATTATCAAAAACAGTTTACAAAAAAACTGGGAATAATCTCCCAAGTCTCTATTTTTGCCTATGACCAACAACTTAAAACAAACTATATCATAAAAAGTATTTTCTAAACTACCACAGCATGCCCAATTTGTTAATGAAATTCGTAGGTACCTGTGGGTAGACAAAAATACACAAGTTTAGAAAATGTTTTATTGATAAAATTAACAAAAATCAAAATCTTAAGACTAGCTACAGAATCTTGCGATTCTGTAGCTGGTCTAATTTGAAAACAGAACCATTTTAAATCAATCCAAAAATAAAAGAAACATATTCAAACTATTAAACAAATCTTTAATTGCTAATTTAAAACAAAGCAAATCATTTAAACCAAAACTTCTATGCTAATTGAGAGAAAATGAAATCATGTTTGAATCTATTTCAATCGAAACAGACCCTAAACGAATATCAAGCAAATTTATGGTAAGAATTCAATATAGACATAATATGTCAATCCAATTGTTTTTTAAATCCAAACTAACAGAGCAGTATCAAATCTACCTTTGATACCAATCCAACTCATACAAATAATTATGCTAATTCAAGGCACGTAGTATTGTTTGCAAATCAAACCAAACAGAAATGAATCGAACCAGTTTGGGGTCGACACAATCGTTATGCAAAATCGTATCAATCAAAACATAGCTACACGATTTTAGAAAACAAATCTTTTATACAAGTCGAATGCAATCATAATCCAAATGAAAATATTTATTCAAAAAGAAACAGAATCATTTCTGGTAAATCGAAGTCAACAAGATTGTTTTGAATCTATTAAAAACAAACAGAACTAATCGAAAGCAAACCCAATCGACTACCCTGATTCAATTGTACAAAATTGTTTCAAAAGCAAACCAAACAGAATAAAAAACAAATCAATCGTTTATACTAATCTGAGAACAATAAAATCGCATTAACCAAATCATAGTTGTGTCCGATTTTAACAAACAAATATTCTGTACATGATTCATAACGAAATAATTTTTGGTAAAACGAAAATAACATAATCGTTTTGAATCTATTAAAACCGAACAGAGCTAATTGAAAGCAAACCCAATCGGTTATATTAATTCAAACCAATTCATAAAACAAAATGGATGTTCGAATACATACCTGGGAAGTAAGAAAATGATTCGATCATGATAGCTTTGAATTGACAAAGGTCGTTGCTGCCTTGACGTTTCTGAAGACAATTGAACCGTTGGTTTTTTTGTTTCTTCTCGTTGGCTTGAAGCCTGTCTCTTTCTTTTGACAATTTAATATTAGATTGCAACAGGGGAACATCGGTGTAATAACGTTCAAGCCAAGCACTGCATTGTGTGCAAGGTGATTGATTTGGCATCACAGGCGAGGGTTCTTTCAAGTTACCCGAGGTGTCACTGTGAAGCTTAATTCCCGGGAACTTAGGGTCGCTCTTGAGGCACGGAGGTAAGTTGGAAACATAGTCATAGGGTTCCATAGAGCATAGGCCATGAGAATAGGGGTATTCCTCAGCTAGGAAATGCTCAATATCGGATTCCGAGTCCTCGCTCAAGACTATTGGCTTTTGGTCGACGTTTTGCTTGGGCTTGTTCCTGGCACATATGGATATCCATCGTGCATTTTTCTTCCCTTTACTGTTGACACCAGTATCACCTTTTCCTTTCTTATTCACAGGCCTCTTGATGGCCCTAGTCTTGTCTTTGGCACACAGGTCAGCCATGCTAACAGGTAGGTCAAGGTTGGGGCAATCTGAGGGTTCAACAGGGGGTAGAAGGATATGAAGTCGCATGGTTGGCCCAACCAGAGTTTCAGTAACCACAACCTTGTCCACTTGGACAGACTCGGGAGTGGCAAAGCCATTCCTTGATAGGAAGGCTTGCCAACAGTCACCTCTAAGGCTCAAATGATGAACGATAAGGACTTTGATCAAGCAGTGATGGAAAAGGCTGCTATCAGCCTTCTCATGCTTGAATCTTTTGGACATCTTGTACAGACTACGTAAAAGATAATGTGGCATATTTAGAGGGTAGCCTATAAAATTCATCAATAACTGAAGCTGATATAGAAATACCAAGCCATAACAACCTTCGCAGCTCACAAACTGCTTAACAATTGCCAAAAGATCGTGCCACCTGGGTTTGAGGGTAGAGAGAGGCATACCTCTATCGCAACTTACAATCTTTCTTGATGTGAATAGGAGTGGCCACAACACCTCGTCTACTTTGGAGTTTTTAAACCACCTTTTCCCTGTAGCTGGTAGTCCTGTAGCTGATCTTATGAATTCCTCATTTAGCTCGAGCTGTATGTCTCCGACCTTAGCCCTGCATCTGTCAAAGGTGAGAGCGAACTGTTGGGCAACCGAAAGGTTAAAACCCTCAAATCTATGGATAAACACCAGCCAACCACTATTTTCCAAATCTTCACGGGCGTTGTCGAAAAGCAAGAGTGTTTAGCTGCCATTGGGCTCTATGCGCAACACAGGTGCCATACATAGTGAGTCGGGTGAACAGGCAAGGGTTTGGACAGGGTAAACGCAGGATCGAATAGCTCACAAACTTTCTGAAACCAACAGAGGTAACCCAGGATAGAGGGTAGGCATTAATGCCCAAGTGTGCAAGGGTGGTGGATCTAGATCAGCCCGTGCAAAATAGTCATATCCAACTGTACAACTGATGACGCATATGGTGATTCAAATCACTATTGCAATGTCAATAAAACAAATGTCATTGAAAACTATGATGATTTGACCCACGTGTTTGCATAAGCATAGTGTTTGGATGGTTTTAAAATCAAAACAATATTTCGAATAAGGATTTGACCATAAAACTTATGCATTGCATGAAACTATCGAATTAAGGGTCTGATCATCATGTTAATATGTTGTTATGAGACCATGAATTTGACAAAAAAAAATAGAAAATCAAACCACCACCGAATCAAAGACTTGATTACAATGATTAGACCATCACCATAGTCTTATAAAAACAATGAAGTCATATTAACAACAAAAAATGTCAAATGAGTAAAGATTTTGGTGTCTTGCCAACTGTGTGACTATAATTGAATAGGAAACACAATGAACACATAGACAAGAGTGACCATAATAATCTAGTAACGATTTTAATGCCATTGACGTGACTTCGAAATCAAAGTTTTCACGTTTGCAGTCATGAAAACGAGAACAAAGGAAGGTGTGCAAATGCGCGAAATAGTAGTGTTGTTTTATTCAAAGATTGCGATGAAAATCGAGGGTTCCAAAACACTTGTGTGGGCAGATTATAAAGATAGGATAAAAATACAAAATGGCTGCCAAGAATGGCGACACACTAGTAGAAGCAGTTATCTCTACCAAAAGAACAAATTCAGATTATGATAACAAGAATAATTCAAACTCAAAAACAACCAGAAAATTGTTTAAACATCATTATTAATCAAATATTCCAGCAGTGTTTAAAGGATGAAAACTGATAACAATCTTAAGATAAGCGAGCCATGATTTTAAAGATAAAATCTCCAATACTGTTGACAGGGCCGCTACTGCCAGCAGGCGTCCATAGCCTCAACAGGGTTTCCATTTAACCCAATCTTACATCTGTATCCTTCCAAGAAGTTCCAGATCAGAATAAAGGACATTTTAAGGTCAAGAGGTTTCATGTTTATGAATTTTCGTATACCCGACATTGCTTCGCTGCCAGCGGGCCTATTCATTACCCCGATGAAGTTGTCTTGGCATCATGCATGCATTTACCCACTGCCAAAAGACTTGTTCAACATCCCAAAGGGTTTACAAGCACTTCCCACAGCTCTTTTATGATTTATTTTGTTTTTTAAAGATAAATAATTGAGTGGGGTGATGCAGAAAATTATGATATTTTAGCATATTTTTTACAGACCTCAACAGAATTTTTTAGAATTGTCCTTCATTAAGATCCAGAGATGGTTTATTTACAGAACCAACCTTCTAAGGCAGGGAGACATCTTCTGAGTTATTCCCTTAAGGAACAGGGACAACGTAAGATGATAATAGATGATCGTGACAGGCTTTACTCACAGATCGAAATCAGTTAACTTCTTTCAAACAACAGTTTTTTCTCAACACATAAGTAAATTTCAGAAGTATATAATTGATGTTTACACAATTTTTTAGCAGTCATTTTAGTGAAAGAATTTTCTGTTTTCTTTGTCTGAACAGTTCATCATGCAGGTATGTGTATTTCAAAATATAAAAACTGATCAGTACAAGGGAAACATCAAAACCAAAACAGTAAAAGAAAAGCAAACAAAAGAAAAATATTTACACAGTGTACAAGGGTTATCATCAAGCGAAATATCTTTTCAGAGCTTGGCCATTCACCGGATAGGTGTCTGGATGCCCCTCTAGACTCTGTAATCGGAAAGAGCTGGGACCCAATTTCTCAGCAGTTAAAAATGGTCCAAGCCATAAGTTCTGAAATTTCGTGTGCTCTCCCTTTCCCTCACGCAGTTTGTCCCATTTCAAGACAAGGTCACCCACCTCGAAGTTCCTATCAGAGGTAGAGTTAGCATCAAACCAACCTTTGACCACTAGTTGATGCTGATCTAACTTACGTTTAGCTTGGGCTCTTACCTCTTCTAGCTTCATTAAGGCATTAATTCGGTTTTCCAAAGGGAGACAGTCCTCTTCTTATATTTTCTGCGATAGCTGAAGTGAGGGAAGAAGAATGTGCGGTGGCATAATTGTTTCTCTTCCATAAATGAGAAAGAAGGGAGAGTTACCTAAAGCAAGTCTTAGGTGTTACCCTATCAGCCCAAATTGCGTTTAACAGTGCATTATGCTAGTTTTTGTGATTCTCAGATACTGTTTTCTTGATGATTTTAATCAGATTCTTATTTGTTGATTCTGCCAATCCATTGCCCTGAGGGTAGTAGCTGGAAGAATACTTCAATTTAATTCCTTTCTCTAGAGCGAATTCGCTCATCTCAAGAGACGAAAAATAAGAATCATTATCAAATACTAAACAGTCAGGGATACCAAAACGAGTAATAATATTTGAATTTAAGAAGGCAATTACCTGACTGGTATTCACAGTTCTTAATGCGGCAGCTTCATACCACCTAGTGAAATAATTTGTGGTTGTTATGATAAACGTATGCTGCTATGAGGATGGTGGGTTGATTGGACCTATAATATCAAGGCCCCAGTGATGAAAAGGGGAGTCTACTGAAACGGACTGCAAAGGAAAGGCTGGTTTCTGTATCTGCCCAAATGCTTTTTGACAAATAATACACTTGTGGAACAAGGCATGGGCGTCTCTAAAAAGTGTGGGCCAGTAATAACTGGCTCTCAAAACTTTATGGGAAGTGGTGTCACCACCAAAATGCCCACTAGCTTCCCCTGCGTGCATTTCTAGTAAGACTTTTTCTGCTTCATCTTTTTCAAGACAACGCATTAGTACTCCATCAAAATTTCGACAAAACATAATACCATTAACAAAATGAAAGGAGGCAGAATTTAATCTCAACGCTCTTCTTTTAGTGGGATCCAGATGACAGGGAGATGACCCATGTTCAAGACATAATTTTATATCGTCATACCACAGACTGACAGAGTTTTGTGCATAGCATATTGTATTTTGATTGTGCTATGCTGGGTTTGACATATCATTTTCTTCTTGCTGTCCTGCTACTGAGTCAGCAACTAAATTGCATAATCCTTGGCCTCTCACTATCTGCGCTGGGGTAATTTCTATGTCGTACTCCTGTAAGGAGGTAACCCAGTTCACCCTCTTTTCGCCTAATTCTTTTTGCACTAACAGATTCCTGGAAAATGAGTAAGGAACAATAACTTTTGTCCTAGATTTCAAAAGATAAGATCTGAAGTGCTTGACTTCTTTGAAAACAACGTAGTCTTGTTGATCTATCACTGGGTAATTTAGTTCCGCGCCTTTGAAAGCAGAGCTCATAAAGGGAATGGGTACTTCATTATTTTTAGCGTTCTTCTGAGTTAGGACAACAGCATAGGAGAGGTCAGAAGAAAAAGTGTAGAGCATGAAGTCTTGAGAAAAGTCGGGGCTCATGAGAGAAGGAGCGTCTATTATAGCCTTTTTTATTGAATTAAAAGCTTGATTTTCTATGGGTCCCCAATGATATTGTGTGTCTTTCTTAATTAAATTCTGTAAAGGTCTGATCATTTACGAGAAACTGGGGACGAATCTCCTGACAAAGTTTATCTGGCCTAAGAAAGACTGCATAGACTTTTTGGATGTAGAAGGGGGAAGTTTCTAGATGACTTGTGTCCTTGTAGGGTCGATAATCATCCCTTTGCTTGACAAAATAAATCCTAAGAGTTTACCTTGTTCTACTGTGAAGATAGATTTTTTAGGATTCAAGGAAATGCCGTATTTACGACACCACTGTAGAACAACTCTTAAATGAGCTAGATGATCATTTTTTTTTTTTGAAAATATAGTAACATCATCTAAGTAAAATACGACAGACTAATTGATTAAGCCTCGGAAAGCGATGCCCATCGCTCTCTGGAAAGTGGCACCAACATTAATCAGTCCAAAGGGCATTTTTCGATAAGCGTAGGTGCCCCATGGAGTGCGGAAGGTAGTTTTAAGTTGGTCTGGGGGAGACATCATGACTTGGTTGTACCTTGAGAAACCATCCAATAAAGATAGCCTCTCGAAACCAGATACCTGTTGAAGGATTTGTTCCATGGGTGGGACAAGGTAGTTGTCTTTATCAGACGCTCTATTAAGGTTTCGGAAATCAACGCACAGTCGAATTTCCCCACTCTTCTTCCAGACAGGGACAAGGTTAAAAACCCATTGAGTGTGATTAACTGGGAAAATTATCTTAGCATTCAGGAGTTTATTCAATTCTTTTTTGATGGTCAGTTCGAGCTTAGGGTGCATTTTTCTAATTTTTTGTTGAAAGGGAAAGTTTTGGGGTTTCATGGGAATGACGTGTTGTATGATGTTAGGGTCGAAAGTTTTAAGGTCATCATACATCCACGCAAAAACATCTTTAAATTCTTTAAACAATTTAATAAATGCGGCTTTTTCTTGTTCAGAACACCCCACCCCTAAATTAATTCACTGTGGATTGTCATTAGTTCCTAAGTTGACTTTTTCATACGATAATGAGGAACTATTGGTTTTACAGTTGACCGATTTTTTGAATTTATCTTGAAGATCGTAAAATTTCTCTAATCTAACTACAGATTTAGGGATCGAGTTTACTATGTCCAATGAAGATTCAAGAGATCTCGGATCTGGTATTACCATGAAATCGCGCAAATTGTCGTCATGAGTGCATTCGTCAATCACCTTGCCTTGGAAGGTTTCTTCCATATGCAGGAAGCTAATGATCTGTTGATCATCGTCAAAGACTCTCCAGTTCGTGATGTTGTCAAGAATGGATGGCCTGAACAACAGTTCGACGGAGAATGCATGCGGGGACAAGCCTTCTACAGGAAAGAGTTTGGAAGCTACATTAGCTAATAGATCAGCTTCAAAATTATTCAATCTAGGAATAGAATTTATATTGAAAGAAGAAAACTTATTCATTAAATTCCATACCTCGGATTGGTATATTTTAAGATGCGGAGACAAACAGTGGATAGAATATCTTACCTGTCTAGCCATGATTTTGGAATCGCCAAAGACAGTCAAATTTTGAATGTTCATATCTAGAGCTTTTCTAAGGCCCTGCAGTAAAGCCTCATATTTTGCTGTGTTATTAGTACATTCAAATTCTAACCTACATGCAATCAAAGTTTTGTTACCTGAGGGATCAATAATAACGCAGCCTGCACCTGCTCCTTCTTTGGACTTTGACCCGTCAAAATAAAGAGACCAAATTTGATTTTTATCGAGTGCATGAGACCATTGTGTAGAAGTTGCTGGCTGCACATATGCTACAATCTCGGACTGTTTTTCTGGGTTAATGATAGATGAAGTCTCGGCCATGAAATTGCCGAAAAAGGTGTCCATCCCTTGTATTTCGGGTGAATCAGCAGAAGGTGTAAATGGTTCGTTGGGATCATTCAAATCTGTGACCGTGAACTTAAGGTAGCATTCACGATTTACCTTGATTTTGTTGGGATTGCCGTTCTTTGGAAGCCACAGGTGAGACCAATCTGTCGCGAAATAGCCTTGTAGTTGCTTCGACCAGTCCCTTCTTAAAAACAGACCATACACTTCTAGAATATCCACAACAATAATATCAATGACTTGATGAACTTTGGGGTTAGACGATAATCTTATAACCCCATTCCTTAATTCGCCTATGACTTTAACACTAGTTCGATCAAGTTGGATGATTTTTAAAGTGGATGGTTCAACTTCAACGTTAATATTCTGACACACAAACCATGGCATCACATTGGATGACACTCCTGAGTCTACCATACAATTGTGCATGTTTCTATTAAAGATTTCGAAAGTTAACAAAAATGGAGGTACATTTCTGCGAGTACTAAGTGTGGAAGCTTGTGGCTTTTTACTCGCAGTTTCTAATGCTAATTTATCTACATTTGTTACATTATTTACAGGGAGGCTTCCTTTATAATGAGGATCAAGATTATTCTTAGTGGAATTCTTCTAAGGAGCTTTGTTCTGAACAACCTTGTTACTTCTTGAATTACCATTTTTGCTATTCTCTGCGATGTTCTGTAACATTTTTTGTAGCAGAAATGGAAATTTTAATAACTCATAAATAGAAATGTTATCCCTTAACTTTTTAACATCTTCAACTAAATCATAATCTAAGTTAGGGTTTACATGACTCTGTTTAGTCTCAACTGGTTTAGATTACTTTGGGGGCAAAGTCGTAGTGTTTTCGGAAGAAGGTTTGTTTGTTGTCTTACTCCTAGTATTGTAGGGGTGTACTGTCTCGAAGTTATCTTGAAAAATGCTATCCGAGAAGTGTACAAAAATGTTCGGAGAAGATTGCTCTTCTTCTTGAACTATCTCTTGTTCAACAACCTCCTCAGGAATCTCAGGAGGCATCAAGTTATCATGGGCTTCTAGAATTGTTTGAAGGGCGAATTGTAAACTTTCTAGGTTCAGGCCCTCGGTATTTGGATTAGGTTTGTTGGTGGGAAAAGGCTTCCTGAACGAGGGTTTGTAAGGCCCTTTGCTCGAAGAAGCTTCTTCGGCTGTCCTTTTTAAATCTATAACTTGATTTGACAGTTTTTGAATGACTTTAGATAAGTTTTCTAAATCCAAGATTTCAGGTTGTGCTTTGTTTTGAGAAGGTCTAGGGAGGATCTCGATCTTCGTTTTGGAAGATGAACTAGTTTCTGGTTCGTTGCTAGTAGTGTCCTTTAAACTAAGGATGTCTTTTTCAATCTGGCTGGCTTCTTCAAAGGCCTCTAACAACGTAGCTTTCTTAGATCGTTTTACCCAAATGGCTATACTTTGATGCAAGGCTTTAGTATAGTATACTATGATAAGATTCTCGACAGGCATGGAATCCGTAGAGATTCGATTCTTTAGTGTTAAGAATCTTTGATTAAAGTCTTTAATTTTTTCTTTTGGGTTCATTCTTAAACTAGAAAGCTCCATGACTAGAACTTCCGGGGACTTATAGTCATCGAACTTCTCAAGGAAGAAGGATTCAAACTTCTCCCAAGACACGATGGTATGGGGTTGTTGGGTGAAGTACCAGGTAGAGGCATGTTGGCAGCCAACTCAATTTTTTCAATTGCCCGAAAAGCTGCCTACACCTACATCTTCTGAATGATCAATTACTATCGCATTTTGCAAAGAAACGACATTTTCATTCTATGCGATGATTGCGATTTCGTTTCAAATTAGTTTTCATGACTGAAAGCGTGAAAACTCCTCCATTGTTATTTAAACTATCATGGTCTGCTCATTGATGTTCTAAAAGGCACTTACCTTTGGTTGATTATATGGCTGAGGACATTTTTCAAACTGTGACATTCTTGCTTTGATTGCACAACTTGGCTTTTATTTGATTGATAAGGTATTGAACATGAGAATTTATGAGTTATACTTGATTGAATAAGAGTGATGGTTGATTTTGTTTTAATACTTGTTATTATAAGCTCTTGGCTTAGTGACTTTATGATATCTCTTGTCAACTTTGATTATACAACAAGGCATAAGTTGAATTTTACATATTGAATGGCAATGTTTGATTATACTTTTGGCGCGTTGATGAAACATTTGGATTTACTTTGGTTTGAATTATACTATGGCACATTGATATATGGTTTTGAGTTTACATTGATTAATGGCATGTTTTACCTTTGGTTTGATTCTATATTGAATATTCGTGGTTCCAAACGATACAATGGTTCCTTGGTATCACTATCCACCGTTTGAATTCTTGTATTAGCCGATTAATGTGGTATGAGTGGTGTCATAATTGATTAAACAGTATTGTACTGAGCTATTAATGTTCTGCATGGCGGTGAACTAACCCACCACCTTCGCACGAGCCTATTGATTTGCCTCTTCTTTGAGCGTTTACAGTTGTTAGCCATATCGATTATGCTCTTTTGTGTTTGATCCGAACCCTACTATCATGCCCGCACCATGGCTCCAGTCGTAAGGGCTGAACCCAATGGATGCTAGGCTCTGTTAATGTTTGATGGTGCATATAGTGCCCTGGAGGAATTCGGATGGCTCCCTTTCATCCGAAAGTTTGATGGTTATAACACTGGTGTGGCTCGGCAATTTGCGTTAAGTTTCGATGGCTGCCGAGCCAAGGTTGGGGATGTGCAGTTGGAAATCAACGAACAGTTCCTTAGTCTAGCCACCGCTCTGCCTGCTGTCGGACAGAGATGGTCAAAGAACTATAAAGTAGAGGATGTCCCATGGACATTACTCTTTCAGTCACGAAGAGTGAGCTCTTGTGACAAGGGTCTGCCTGCAAATATGCTAAAGCAACGCTGGCACGACCTGCTCATGGTGATCAAGCAATTCATTACTTGCGAGGGAAGGTACGGGTTCGTTTTCTTGTTTCACCTTTGTCTATTAATGGTTTTTATGGGCTATGAACTTAATATGCCTCACTACCTGCATAGGAGTTTGTTTAAAATGGCTAAAAGGTACAAACGCAGCCAGGCCGATACCAGCCTCTTCCATTTTGGGTTGATTAAAATGTTTATGGTTTATGAGTTGGGATTACGTCGTGACTGTTGGGGTGATTTTCTCAGTCGCAATGGCTTTGAAGACTCAATCTCACCACAAGTCGATAAACCTGTGGTGAACGAGAGAAAGTTGGTACCCCCTATGCCTTACAACGCTCTACTACCCAAACCCCTACCCGAGCCATCTATTGACCTACCGTATTCTGTTACCGAGGATGTGGAAAAGGTTAAACCCGTGGCTAAAAATCCCAAGACCAAACCTAATGCCAATTCTAAAGGCAAGAATAATGCTCGGTTGATCTCTCTCATGGCAAGAAACAAACCAAAATCACTTCTCAACCCTGACCCTATTATGCTCAGTGAAGATTCTGATTCGGAGATTGAACGTTTTCTCGTGAGCGAGTATCCCTATTCTGAAGGTCTGTGTGATAAACCAGCCTATGATTTTGTGAAGAACCTACCTCCTTGTTTACGAGATAATCCAAATTATCCCGTCATCAAGATGCCCTGTGAAACCCCTGGTGACTCGTCGAAACCCTCTCCGGCTCCATCTCAGCTAGCAACTCAACCCTGTGATCAGTGTGGTGCATGGATGGAAAGGTATTACATTGATGTGCCAATGCTGCAATCCAGAATTTACGATCTGGAAGACCAAGTTGCAAAGCTCACTAGTCAAAAGGCAAAGATGTCATCCATTGATAAGAAGAAACGAACGACTGGTTCGATTTTGTTCAAAAATGTCGAGTCTGCTACAACGGTTGTAAACTCGAAGTTGGCTTAGTCTAAATAGTCATACTGGTATTATTATCATTTGATGATGAATTCACAACTCTGTATAGAGTGTCAATTTGAAATTGTTTAATAAGCATGCATTATTGTATATAAGTTTGTTATGATTAATCGAATTCCCAAATTAGCTTTGATTGGATTTGGTTTTGGTTCGATCAATCATAGGATAGATTTGATTGTTTTAATTTAGTTTTCAATTGAATACTCTGTCTAAACACAGGTTGTTTCTGTTATTCAAATTTCAAACACAGTCAATATCAAATTCGAATTGGTGATGTTCTAGATTATATGGTTGGCAATTATAGTTCACTGATGTGATTTTATGAACAATTAGAATACCACCCTATTAAGATGTAACCAATTTGTGAATAGATGTAAGTTATGACTATTGTATCCAACTATTCGATTCGCATGATATGGTTTGACCGTGTTCTCAGGTCGGTTCATATTGCAAGGAATATATGGTTTAAATTTAATTTGTTGGACGAAAATGATCGTGCCCAGAATAGCGACTTGTTTCTGTTTTTAACACAGTTACGATCTGCTCTGATTGTTACTCGGTCTATGATTATTACTCTTGTCAATGGTTACGATCACCATGTGATCCTGTCCAAAGACTGTGTAAACACTCACATTATAACTGTCTTTCCATATTTGATTAGAACGACATGAGCTTGATGATATATTGTTACAGCTGTAACAAATCTATTTTGTTTTCAGTTGTATCGATTATGTTATGGCATATCATATCTTATACGATTCTGTTCGATTATGGTTGCATTGATTACGATTATATCGTATCTTATACGATTTGATTCATTGCTTAAATTTCGTTTGATATAGAACAGGCCTGTCATGATTTGACCATGATTTATGGCAATTTAAAATAGAGCATTCTTTACTCTGTTTCAATTGCATTCATTTTGATATTGTTTAATTTGAATGATAATTTCAATTGAATCACTAGTAATTCGTTTTTGATAATTAAAAGAAAATTAAATTGGATTTGATTTCTTTTAAGATTTTATTTGATTGTTATCTGATCCTGTGTGCTATTTTAAGACTAGCTACAGAATCAGATGATTTTGTAGCTAAGTATGTAGGATCATTTTTTTTGTATTTTGTCACTAAAATATCTTTCTAATTTGATATTTGTGTTCTATTGTAGGTAAATTCGAATTGCAATTGAGTTTATGAGCAGTTGGAGGATATCTCAAGGATTTCACTTGCATTTTAGAATGCTTAGTTTAGGAGATTTTGGGATTTTTCCCAGATTATGTAAAACTATTTGATACTTATCCACAGGGATGTTTTAACCTGTGGAGAAACCTATATATACTTATGATTTTTGTAATAATCATCATCCTCGTTCGTGGGAGAACAAGGATATAGAATTATGATACAAACTGGAGCAGAATTGATGTTTTGTCATAGCTTTAGCTTCTTAATATATCAACATTTTGTTTCAAGTTTTGTATATCACTTTTCTTATGGTTTATGACTACTTTAGCTATCTAAATCAAATGCAAATGATATAATTTTAATTACTGTTATCTATATTTTGTTTCTTCCAAATAGATAAAAGACATAACAATTGTTAATTCATTTTGTGAATGATAGGTTTATCTTCTTCATAGATTGAATTGTTAAATATAAGTCCTTGCATAACAGGTTTCCCTTATTGCAGGAATTTATAATCATAAGATTGTTATAATCTCTTTTATGTCTTGTTTGTTCTGTAAAACACTTCAAGAAGCAGCACAGCTGATCGTTTACGAAAATCTTAAGGGCTAAATGGTGCGAATTTCTTCCTCCAACCAGCTTAAGAAGTCATCTTACACAGGGCAGACTTGGAGCGTTTCCAGGTCAATTAGTTTGTTGTTTACTGTTTTGATTAAATAGTTTAATTAGATTGTTTAATTTCAGTAAATATATTAGATTGTTTAATTTCAGTAATGTTTATTTCTTTTTCATAAAATATAAAAATCAAAAAGAGATCCTTGGTTGTCTTAGGGCACAATATATATGAGTTTTGCAGGTTTTAATCAAATCTGTAGGTTGTTCATAGTGTACATTTGTGAATAAGAAATATTGTAGCTGATAATTAGATAGTTGATTTGATTTATTACAAGAGTAATTAGTAGTTTGTATATATAATAGTTAGAATACTTTATATTTAGTATATTAGTTCCTTTTCTTTTTTTTATTAGTTTCTAGTTTTCTTTATTTTAGTTAGTTTCTTATATTTAGTTATAGTTTAGTTTGTTTTATTTATTTTAGTTAGATTACTTAGCTCAGATAAATTCTCTCTTTGGTTTTCATAGAAGACCTTAGAGCGGCCAACGGAGCCGTTAAACTCGTCAGGGTGGTCCATTCCAAACGACTTGGGTTATTTAAACAACCCCAGACCGGTTCCACTCTCCCAGTTGACGGACGGTCAATTTCGCCCGTCAACAAATGGCGCTAGAAGGAGTGCCTAAACTTAATTAATGGAACGAGGTGGTCGCAAGACTCCTCCTCCACCTAATCGCACTCCCATAGTGACTAGAAGCCGTTCACAAGATAATATCCCCCCTCAAACAACAACTACTTCAACCGAAGATCAACAGATCACAATTGAGCCATCAACCCCTCATCCTATAGGTGGTGATCCTCAAGAGATCGTTCGTCAAACTCTTATCAGAACACATAGTTCCTTAGCAAGTCTTAGGCGACCAAACCGCCCGTGGGGTCAACCTTTAGATTTCTCTGACATCAGAGAACAGTTAGGTGACATAGACCTCACTGTGAATCCTATAGATCCAAACACAAATCCTATTGCAGGAGGATCTGGGATACCTCCTTCAACACCTCCCTCATATCCTTCTTCTTCTGGAGAAGATTCCTCTTCTGACGAAGGCAAATCACCTTCTCAGCCTTCTACACCTACTACCCCAATGGCAAATCAGAACAACCCTGCTAGACCCTGGTTGGACCAGGATGTTGTAGCTATACCTGGAGACCAACACCCTTTACCTAAGCACCCGGAGAAATGGCTTCCTAAGTTTGATCCCGATTCAAAACAGATAGTTGAAGATCATATCAAAAAGTTTATGTTATCCATCAGACTCCATAATGTTGAACACGAAGATGTTGTCTGTAGGTTGTTCCCTTACACCTTTGAGGGTAATGCGTCCACTTGGTACTTCGCCCAACAACCTCATACTATAGTGTCTTGGGAAAAGTTTGAGTCATGTTTTTTGGAAAAATTTGGAGATGGAAAACCTCCGGAAGTCTTAGTCATGGATCTTTCAAACTTAAAAATGAATGCAAAAGAAAAAGTTAAAGATTTTAATCAAATATTTTTAACACTTAAGAATAGAATCCCTGCAGACTCTATGCCTGCTGAGAGTCTTGTAATAGCTTACTACAC
>SNQJ01S0155968.1:22379-33379 GCA_010110895.2 Picea sitchensis | reverse complement strand
AACAGGGCTTGGTTTCCATTGGGCTCGACTCGCACGACTGGTGCCATGGAGCCGAACACATGGTAAGGGAAGGGTTTGGATTCACCAACAGAGCTACCCGAGCTAACAACAATGAACGAGCAAAAGGGATAAGCATAAATGCGAGCATGCGAAGGTGGTAGAGTCTGCCATGCAAAATATTCATTACCCAAGTACAGCCGTCGATTTACATAGATGTTCACTCCATAATAGTAATTCAACCATCGAATCATGTGCACAACTAATAAAATCAAAAGTGTGAGCACGCAAATGTTATGCCATAATATTTAAACATCCGTCATATAAATCAAAACCCAAAATCAACTATGCGCTAATGTATATAATCAAAAGTTTAACCAAGGTGCCAAACGATATTCATATAGTTGACAAGCCAAAAGATTAACATAAGGATTATATCAAAGGACATATACATAAGAAAAATTGATCATAACCCCTATGCATTTTCATAAAATCAATGGTCAGGCAAGTCATATAGAGTGAAAATCCAAAGGCTAAATGCCTTACAAACTCAATAAAACCAAGTTATACAATCAATCGAAGTATAAGTACCGATCAAAGGATCTTGCCAGTCGTATAGTGATAAAAAAAAAGGTAAGCGCAATAGGCATAATGACAAAAGAGATATTGACAGTTCAGATGATGATTGAAATGCGACTTCGAAGGGATAAGTTTTCACGCTTACAGTCGTGAAAACTTAACGCAGACAAATGTGCAAATGTCGCAAAAAATAAAAATGTCGTTTATTTGAAAATTGCGACCAAAAATTGATGTTCGCAAGACATAGGTGTAGGCAGCTTATAGGATCATAAAAAAAAAGGTGAATTGGCTGCCAACACAGACATATGGTTTGAAGAGGCGGGTTTTCATGCCTGTGGGTTCAAGAAGAATTTTGTCAGGCCTGTGAGAAAGTCTCTCCAGGTGAGAGATATTGTTGGGGAAGTGATTTCTCCCCGAGGGAGTCTAGCAACAACTACAAATCTCTAATAATTCATGATCCGACATGTTGTTGAATCCCTGGAAGGGAAGTGGAGCAGTCGATGGAATGTGGAATAGTGAAGGTGCATATTCCTGGGGTGGGACATGCATGTGGGGAATGAGAGTCTATGAGAAGTGGGCGTAAGTAGGCTCCTTGGAGGGAATCCTTTCTGTTGCATTGTGCAAATTTCCATAGTCTCAGCCTAGCCTAGGATTTCCTTTACCCTAGGTGAAGTTTAGTCCCATCTCGGGGGTGACCCACTGCTAATAGTTTGGAGCAATGTGGTCTAATACTAAGAGGTTCGTTGAAGGTCTCCACGCAGTTGGTGACCTTCTCATAAAAAGATAAGTACCAAATCTACGTTAATTTTACATGCTATGTTTAAATGTTGTGTTTAGGTACATGTCTGAATGTTATCAGAATTGCTTGTATATACTGCATGTTTGTGTTTATTGTCACTTCCACATGAATATGTGTATGAAAAAAATGTTTTTTTCTATTTAAATTTGGATTATATATATATATATATATATATATATATATATATGAGCTCAAACAAAGCATGCATAGCCTAGTGGCTTAAGATCGGGGTGTGTTACAATTGGTTTCATCATCCAAATTTTATGAGAAGAATGAAATGAATACATATTATTAAGAGATGCTTAACACATAATAACAAAGATACGACAAAACTGGTTGTTTATTCAATAAGAAAATAAGCTGAAACTGTAAAATGCAGCGGAAAACAAGCTTGCTGGAATGGTGGTAGCTTATCTATGAGAAGAGATGTGATGGCTACGCTCATTCACAATAATATGGTTACAATGAGGCCTTGGAGGCATTTTACAATAAACAAGAATGCCAAAAACCCTAGACATCCAAAAACCTAACACTAGGATATGAAGCGCCAAAAGTCATGTGGGCCCCGTTTGGGTAAGTTAGTACATCAACTTCTCGGGGTCGTAACTTTTGCATATGATCTCCTTTTTAGGCACACGATAGCCCATTGGAAAGGTCTAAATGGCAATAATTTTTTTTGATTGGCCTAGGTCAATGCTATTAATAGTCACCTGGCCCCCAAAAAACATCGTTTAGGGCCTCAAAACAGCCCCAGAAGTTTGGAACCCGAAAAACTGCTGAAAATCTGCCAAGGTGGAAAACTGTTTTTTGAGCTAGTGGATTAGGTGGTTGTCCATCGATATCCACTTGGATCATTCCTCCCTCCTTAGGAAGAAATGGTATCCATTGCGTTGAGGTCCCCCATCATATGAGGAAATTTCTACTGAATTTCGCCCCGGGTGAGCCACTTGCCTTGGTGCAGGAGCTACCCTGCTTTGAGGACTCGATAAAGTTGGATCCTTTGTTGTCGATTTCCCTTGATATGTTTGTCCACAATCTGATCATTGGATGCATGTTGCATGAAGTTAGGGTTGAGATTTGTTGGTGTCAACTGCTCTGCTATCTCGAGGTAGCCAATAATGGTGGGAAATATGGACGAAGGAGAGCCACGTTGAAGACTGGATGAAGACCAAGGAAGGGGGGAATGTTGAGTTCAAAATCATTGTCACCCACAAACTTGGTGATGGTGTACGACCCATAAGAGAGTGGGTGAAGCTTCCTATGGGGCCCTGTAAGGAATTATTTCTGCGAATGCAACCAAACTTTGTCACCCACCTTAAACTTATGTGTCACCTGATGTTGATCATGGTGATTCTTGTACTTGGCATTAGACTTATATAAAATATCCTGAACCTGTTGGAATATGTGTTGGATCTTCTCAATGAATCAGGTGGATTTGTTAGCTTCTGGTGGCATAGGGGATGATTCATCCGAGGTGGTCTCCAATGGTAGTGCAACATCCATGGGGACCAATGATTGGAATTCCAACCCCACCTAAAAGGGGTTGTGGCCAGTTGATCTATGTAGGGCTCGGTTGTAGCTATGATAGCCATAGGGAATACTCTCATCCCATGTGTGGGGGTGTTTTGAATTGTACATGCGCAGGATATGTACGACCATCTTATTGACGACCTCAGTTTGTCCATCTATCTGGGGGTGGAAGGTAGTGGAATTGGTTAGCTTGGTATCTAGCAGTGACCAGAGGCTTGACCAGAATGAGGTGAGGAACCAACTGTCATGGTCTGAGATAATGGTTTGTGGGACCCCAAAATGTACCCATACTCGTTCAAAGAAGAGCTTGGCAGTGGCTTCTGCTGTGATGTTCTTCTTGCAGGTGGCTAGAATCACCATCTTGGAAAAGCGATCAACAACCACAAAAACACAATCATTCCCCCTCTTGGTGGATGGGAGGCCCGACATGTAGTCCATTAAGATGGATTCCCATGACCTGTTAGGAATAGGAAGAGGGGTGTACATACAAGAAAATGGACGTGGGTAACCCAAAGTGAACTCAAACATACCGAAATAAGAGATTAACAGTCTTCTCAACAATGATCTTCTTTTTACATGGCATTAAGATACACATCTTGCTGAACCTATCCACTACGACATACAAATTATCACGACCCCCCTTTTTTCATTGGTAAACCCCCTACAAAATCCATGGAAATGCTTTCCCATGGATGGGATGGAACATGAAGTGGTGAGTATAGCCCTAATTTTCTATTAGTGGGATTACAAGTAGAACACATCACACACCCCTTCACATATTTAGTTATAATTTATTTCATTTGAGGCCAGTAACAAAACCTCTGTAAATGAGCCATAGTTTTTCCTACCCCAAAATGCCCAAATACAAGAGAAGTGTGAGCTTCTCATATTACATAGACTCGTAAACTTGTAGGAATACATAGCTTCCCAATATGATATTTTTCTTCCAGACAATAGTTCTCTACTTGTGCACGATGGGTTAGCTTCTCATGTACTTCTTTAAAATCTTCATCGATGGCATATTGTTCTACATAGATATCATGAGATAAAGAAGTATTCTTCAAAATAATAGAAGGAACAATAGGAGGTCTAGAAATCATATCAACTACCTTGTTACTTGTACCCTTCTTGTATTTGATTACCAAATGAAATTGTTGTAGAAAACCCATCCATTTGTAGTGTCATGATTGTTGTAGTTTGGTCTTTGCGTGAAGATACTGTAAGGGTTGGTGATCTGTATGTATAATTGTTTCCTTCCCTAATAAGTAGTGCTTCCATTTCTTTACACTTTGAACTAATTCATACAACTCTTTATCATATGTAGGATAGTTAACAACAACTTGGTTAAAAGTTTTAGAGTGGTAAAAGATAGGCGTATGATATTGCATCAATACTGCACACATGGCGTATCCTATGGCATCTGTATCAATATTAAAAGGTTGTTGAATATTCGATAGTGCTAATACTGGCGCGATACTGATCTTCTCCTTAAAAGTGTCGAAAGATTTTTGTTGCTTTCCTTCCCACTGAAAAGTGTTCGTCACACTGGTTAAGGCATGCAAAGCAGCTGCTATAAAGGAGAAGTTGGGAATGAACCTCTTCCAATACTGGAATGCACCCAAGAAGCTTCGGACTTTGGTTACACTCTTTGGTTCAGGCCATTTTACAATTACTTCAATTTTGGAAGGATCAATCTTCAATTGTCATCCTCCCATGATATGACCTAAGTATACAAGTGCAATCTTTCCAAATTCTCATTTGGACATTTTCACATACAACTTTTCCCTTTGCAAAGTATTCAATACTTGTTTTAAGTGCCTTACATGTTCATCCCAAGTCCTGCTAAAAACAAGAATGTCTTCTAAATATACAATGACAAAGTCATCTAGGAAAGTCTTGAATACATTATCCATCACACGCATGGAAGTTGTCAGAGCATTACAAATCCCAAACGACATAACTAACCACTTAAACAATCCATGTTTGGTTTTAAAGGCAGTTTTCCATGCATCATGTTCTGCAACCCTGATTTGATGGTATCCACTGTGCAAATCTAACTTAGTGAAATAAACAACATTCTTCAACTGATCAAGTAAATCATCTATATGAGGAAGAGGGTATCAATTTTTCACTGTGATTTTATTTAAGGCCCGATAATTGACACACATTTTCCATGTGCAATATTTATTTTTCGCCATCACGATCGGAGAACCACAAGGATATGAATTGGGCCTGATGACTCATTGATCCAATAATACATGTACCTGTTTCTTGATCTTTGTCATCTCCACAACTGACATCCTCTACATGCCCACATTAGGAAGAGGAGAATCCTGCTGAAGATGTATCTCATGTTGGATTTCCCTCTTAGGAGGTAATCCATTTGGTTCGCTAAAAATATCATCATACTTAGAAATAATATCAATTAATTCTTGTTTATGAGATGGATCACACCCTTGGAAAGCGTCAGATGTCCCTACATCTTTCTCTTTGATGACCATGATTACATATCTCTTATTAGTGGTTATGAGCTTTTTCATTTTCCTTGCACTAACAAGTGTTGTAGTTACCCTCATGCTGTGAGCTCTAACAATATATTCCACTCCCACCTTAGTAGGGTGGTATTTGTTCTCATGACGAAAGAAGACTTCTTTTATATTGTAAAGATAAGGACTCCCCAACACTATGCCACATATATCAAGTGGTACACCATCCAAATTCACTTCATCAATCAACTTTGAAGCAATAGAAAATATTATCCTACATTGTTTGGTGACATTAAGTTTTGATTTATCACATACCCAACCAAGATGATAAGGCTTTGGATGTGGTTTCATTACAAGACCCATCTTCTTGACAAGTCCTTTAGATATTAGGTTTACTTGGGAACCCAGATCAAATAACGCATCTATCTTAGTATGTTTAGATACAACTCGTATGTGAAATAACTCATTCCTCTTTCATTCATCAATATGAGATTCATCATTGGAACTTGAACTAGTATGAAGGGAATCTTTACCTTGTACTCCAACTATTGTGATATTTCCTTCATCTCCTGAATCAGAACCAAGATCTTGCTACACTGTAGCAACGGTCTTTGTCTTCCCATTTCCACCGAAAGAATTAGCACATAGAAAATACACTGATCATCGTTTTGTACTTTTGCACTGAAGTAATCATTACATATATATAGCAGAGTAGCAGGTTGAACAGAATCCAATATAAAAAGATATGAACTGCTTGTATCAACATTCATTAAATTTCTCCATTATTCTCTAACACTCCCCCTTAATGGAGAAATGGATTTTCTACCACAATTCTCACACAATTACAACACTTGAACTTTCGTCTGTCTGTCTAGTCTTCCTTAGCATTGAAACTCACTTTGCAATCACATGGCTTCTGCTCTTTCTTCTTCCTTTTCTTTGAGCATTCCATCGACACATTTAAAGTCAAAACACTTCTAACCATCTTTCTTGCGCTTGTATAACTGACAAATTGACAACTTGGCTCATCAGGGCTTCTGTGATAGAATGTGTCAACTAATGAAGCATTATATATCTTCAAAATTCCTCTATACAATATGACCTTAAACATAAGAATGTTTGTACTTGAAACTGGGGCTGCCATATTGAATCAAGATACAAGTTCTTAGTTTTACATAAACACTTACATAAAATCACACCACACACCACACATACATAAATATATAAATATCACTCCTTATTTTAGAACAGTATGAGAGATGGCTCTCGTGGTTCTTCATCATTTTCTGATAATTCATCCAGGTCGGTAATGTATGCATATTCCTTACCATTCAGGAGATATCTAGCATGAGCTCTACAAGTCCAAGCTATATGTCCATTTTTGTGACAGTATAAGCATTCTGTTGAACCCTTTGTTTTTCTCATCTTACCTTTTGAGTACAATGCAATTTCACGCTGATCACCTGCATCCAAGTTTTCAGAATATGTCCTTTTTTCTTCAGCTAACAATGATGTTACCATTCGTTCCAATGTTTGTGAGGGTAACTGAGTCAATGTAAATACAACATTGCTATACTTAGAAGATAGACTATTCAATAGAATTGCTTTAGCATCATCTGGATCTACCTTGATACTTGTTTCAGCTAATTGTCTAAGTAGAGAAATGAACTCATTTATATGAGTAGAAAGATGGGTCTCTTCATGCATTTTGAGACTAAAGAGTTGCATCTTTAAAGAGAACTTTGCATTCATAGCCTTTTCCCCAAATAATTTACTTAATTCCTCCCAAATTTCGTTAGATGATTTTGCTAAATCAATCAAATGCAATTGCATATCTGAAAGTGCCAAACCAATAATAGCTTTAGCCTTTTCTTCCTTCTTTTTCCATTCAACAAGAAGTCTCGGATCATTAGGTGCTTGTTCTGTGCCTTTTACTATGCTCCACAAACCTCTATTCATCAAATGCATTTGATATTTAACTTTCCATGTATGGAAATTATTACCATCAAATTTCTCCATAGGTAAAGAATCCATATTACCTCACCTAAAACTTGTCTTGCAGTCTCAATACTCTGCAATATGCACAAATGAACAACTTACAAACGATTTCAGCAGTTTAATTTGTGGCTCCTCCTCCAGAGAACGATGGCAGCTGTTTCACCCTGTAGAAATGGTAATAAATAAAATTCTAGGCTATGAAATTTTAATGCAGAGATTGATTACGGTGACTAATGAGCCATCGATGTGAATTCTGGTGACAAATAAGAATTCCTCTTCCATGCAGATGCAAATGGAGTTAGACCTACAATAGATTCCAGCGTCCTCCAACAGATTTTGTCTGGGCTCTTTCGTTTTCAGATGTTGATGCAAGAAGGAAGGCAGGGATCTCAACTTAATACAACAATTGCAAATTTAGATGATGCAGGCAGGGATCAACGATGGCTTCAGCAACATAATCTAGACAAAATTGGACAATGGTAGATCCTTCATGGAAGATCTAGGCTCCTTACGAAGAGTGTGACAACGCTCTTTCGACAACTCTCTCGTAGCAGGGGCGACTTCTTCTTAATTCTGGGGAACAGAGTTTGTATGTGCACTGCTTGTCCAATGGCTTGTGATCTCTCCTTCATGCACAACATATAGCAATACGATTCTGATACCAAATTAGATTGAAAGAATTAGCACACAGAAAATACACAGATCATCGTTTTGTATTTTTGCACTGAAGTAATCATTACATATATATATAGCAGAGGAGCAAGTTTAACAGACTCCAATATAAACGGATATGAACCGGTTGTAAAAACATTCATTAAATTGCTCCATTATTCTCTAACTAGGCTCAACAAAAAATGTTTTTATGGGAAATTTTATTATTTTTAGACTTTATTCATGCAACAATGATCTTGAGGCTGACCATGTCAAAAAGAGATAATGTTTTCTAGGTGCCTAGGTTCATTGACTCACCAGTGTTAAAACCGCAACATGCCCTTCAAGATGCACTACGTGTGTAATACCCTTAGGCCGAACCCAATTGTAAATCTAAATGCAAATGTACTTAAGTTGGTGAGCTCTTTGATATCATTTTTGTATGCACCTTCCATGGTATAGTGTGCACATGTACTGCACACTAAAATGATGAAGTGTGCACATTCCAGGATACCACGCACAACAAAATTAAGTGCGCGTGATTTTGAGGCCAGAGAGCCTTTGTGTATATGTTGTGTTTTATAGGATGATGAGCCATTTATTATAAGCTAGGAGGTTATGTTTTGAATTAGGTCAGAGAGTCTATATGCTAAAGGCCAGTGAGCCTATTTTTGTATATGTCTCATCATTAATATAATACATCGTTGCGTGTAGACTGACCATGATAAAAGAGTATGGGGACTAAAATCCACTATTTAGGGAAGGGGGGGGCTAAAAGTTAAGGAAAAGGGCTAAGCTAAGGAGCTTATGCCAAAAAGGAATATTATATTAATATTCCTTATAGTATAAAGTATGGATAATTATTTTATCCTAAGTTCTAAGGATGGGGACAAGTGGGCCAAAGTAGCTCCCAACATGACAAGTGTCAAGTTGGGAACATGTATACACATAGCTTGGATTTAGTTCATTTTCCAATCATTCGATGATAATTCACTCACTCATTCATTTGTCCTCCATACCTTCTAGCACATGTTTCCATACCCGTATCCGTACCCATACCTGTACCTGGTTAGCTTGTGAGTTGGACTGAAGAGGTGGGTTGTTAGGCCCGTGGGATACTAAAGAGATGAGTTTTCAGGCTTGTGAGCATTTCTTTCTAGGTGAGAGAATTATTGGGAATTGATTTCTTGAAGGTGCTAAACTGTAGCTACAGGGCTCTGAGACTTCTTGTCCGACATGTTGCTGAAGCTCTAGAAGAGAAGTGGGCCAGTTGAGGGACTATTGAGAAGAGAAGGGGCACACTTCCTTGGGTGGGACATGCATGTGGGGAATGAGGGACTATACGCTATTAGTTTGATTTGGCACCTATGATAGAATCTTTCTTATTGTCTGTGATACATCATCTTGGTTAGTAATCCCTTTACCCGGGTGGAGTTTAGTCCCATCTTGGGGGTGACCCACTGCTGAGAGTGATGAAGAATGTTGTCTAAGGGAGGGAGGTTTGTGGAAGGTATGCACACAGTTGGTGATATTCTTACCAAGATAAGTGTCAATTGTGTGTTAATTTATATGCTGCATTATTATTTAAGTCTTTAATTTTATTGGTTTTTCCTGTGTGTGGTTTATACCTGTCTTTATATTTATGGGTATTGCCTGTCTTTGTTGCATGTATACATTTACTATTATTTCCATATGACTCTTTGCATTTACAAAATGTAATTTTCTATTTTATGTTTTATATATATATATTTCAGCAAGCTTTCTTGTGTGTATATGTTTTAATTTTCATACAATTTGAATTTTTTTAAGTGGCATAGCCAAGTTGTATGTTGGATATGTTACAACATGCTCCAAGGGTTCCACTCTCCTTCATTCAAGTTTCAATTATGCGACGTGCTCTTCAATATGCACTATGTTCTCCAAGGGTGCCACTTTCCTTTTGACTGATTTTGGTAGATGTCAAACCCTTGGAGTCAATACTCCGTCAGGTGACCTTGTGGGAGACTAAGGACCTCTAAGGAATAAGAACCATGCATTATTGTGTGCCCGTTAGAATCATCGTGAGCTATTGTCACAGTATTCCCTCACGACATCATGGATCTCTCAAACTAGGTAATCACTAACCTACAGTTCGATCCACAACGAGAATGCTAGTAGGTTGTGGCAGGGCTGCTGCCGCACCTCTCCCTCAATATCTCTGGTTGTCGTGCGTGACCCCTTTAATCCAAATGTGAATTTGATTAGAAATCTATCATCATCCTACATCCATCAATGAACATGTCAACGATCTATAATCAACATCATAATATACTAGTCATATTTCACATATGCAATAACAAAAATACGCAAACCATAAACAATCCACTCCTTGACTCGATCCAGAGTCCAAGGAGGTCTGTCGATGCCATTGACATATTCAATCTATCCAGAGTCCTGCACACTCAAGAAAACCCAGTCAATAACATGTGTTGATACAAATATAATCAAATACATATCATCATATCCACAACACCATCATAATCCATAAGTGAAACAAGAAATCATATGATGAACCAGATCACTTGCACGCAAGTGTCCTCAAAGAATAATACCAATCAGGTGTGCACAAGAGCAGGATGTTACAATGATTATCACCCAAGGGCTCTTGAATCTCTATTTTCAAAATCACCCAATCCTACATAATTTTTACGATCCCTTCCGATGATATTTCCTCAATAGTATCACCGGGAGGGGACATCAAAAGGCACCATACCTATAAAACATACTTCCTCCCGACCACATCCTTCAACAGTGATGCTTTCCTTTCAATGCACAAACTATTTATGTTAAAAAATGATATTTACCTTATACATATGTTGTTGGATCATGTTGTCATTGATGCCAATGGTTTGATTATTTGAGAGATTGTTGGATCATATGTCATTGATGTAAATGGTTTGGTTTGATTGATGTCATTGATT
>SNQJ01S0155968.1:1828-22369 GCA_010110895.2 Picea sitchensis | reverse complement strand
TTTAAGCACGGTAACAACTGATTCACCCCCCCCTCTCAGTTGACTAACAGTAGGTGCAAATGATATGCTAGTATATGATTTGGGTGAAGCATTGGATATATCCAGAACTAGGATAGATGATCTTGAAGGGGCTATGAACACCATTAGAGACAACCTAGTTGATGAATTTTAAAAATAAGATAACACAATAGAACAACTGCATAAAGAAGAAATATAAAAGGAATTACAAATCCAAAAGAATAAGTTGAATATTGAGTTTGAAAAAAGGGCCAGTGTAAATCAGAGATTACACCAGGAATAAATAGAAGCTCTCAAGCTTCAACACTCAAAAGAAATAGAAAAAATTAATACAAAACATACACAAGAAATTAGAATCTTACAAGAAAAATGCTTAGAAGTAAGCATCTACAATGAGAATCTAAAATACAAAGTTTGAAAGTTGGAGCAAGATAATCAACTCCTTGAAAATACCATCGAAGAAAGCCATAAAGGAGTTATCTTCCTGGGAACTATTAAAGAAGAATCCAAGGCTACCAATGAAGAACTCATGAGTGTACAAAAGGAGTTATTTTGTATATTGAATGAAATGAAAAGGAGAAGAGAAGACAAAATAAATCTTGGTAGTGAGTTGGAAATCACAAGGAACAAATACCAAAAGGCTAAAAATTCCTTTGAAAAAATTACAGACTGGAAATATGTGTATAATGATCCACTCAATACCCTATCAGTCTACACATCCAAACAAAATATCAAGGACAAAGTCCTCTTTGATACTTGGAATCCCATCTGTTGGTTGTGGAACTTGATTATCTTCCTGATTCATAGGTTTGTTTTGTTAGAAATAAAGGGATGTGCTCGTTTTTCCATATAAAATATAGCAATATTGTCACCCAACCATAGGCACAAAGGCCACCCCCGAGCACCACTAGTCCTTATGCAGTTGTGATGCTGAGAGTGAAAAATGAGCTCCAACACCCTCATATTTATAATGATCTTTGTTACCTATCTAGTATGACTTCTTATTTTAGAGGTTAACACTTAAACATTAATTCTTTTATTGAGACGACATGTCTTCTAGGGTTTCTACACATCTGTTTAGGATTTCTCTTGTGTCCTAGGATATTATAGTCTCATCAAAGGTTACATGTGTAGGTTAATACCTCCCACAACTACCATAATATCAACACTCCCTCATAGCTAGGGAGGTATTAAAGGTAATGGTCTTGAGAAAAAATAGACCATTCAACTGGTATCATCCTCATAGCCACACATGTTATCTCATGATCATGTAGATTAACTCACGAGAAACATCATCACTATCAGTATCATCTGATAGCATCAATTGCATCATATCTTGAAGCCATACTTCATCTGAGTAATCGATAATCATATTGAATAAGTCACTCACTCCATAGAGTGATACAAGAACTATTCTTCTAATTCAGACAGATGTCCTATAAGAATAATTGTTTCAACAAATGTTGGAAGCAAAGCCATGGGCTACAAGGACTATTCTTCTAATACAACCATACATCCTAGAAGAATATCCTCGACCATTTTCCCTTCGGCCACTACTATCAAGTCATGAAAAATGTTTGTCTTGTATGAATCTCTTCACTCTGGTCACTACTGTGAACTCAAGGAGATGGAACATTCTTCTAATCTAGACATATGTCCTAGAAGAATAGTTGTCCATGGCACATCAACAATCTGTCAACCTGGACCATTCTTCATAGGGAGAATGTATGTCCACCAGTAATCAGTAATACTTGGACCATTCTCCTCCTAGAGAATGTTTTTCCATCAACACATTGACTATCCATATAGATGGAAATCATCTCCAACACTAGTGATAGTCTCCATGGAAATCAGAACAATTCCATCTGATAGAACACAACTGTGTCTATCCATAGTAGTACAAAACTACTACCCAATGGTACACAACCACTCCTAGTAGCACATGACTACTAACCAGTGACACACAACCACTACTAGTGGATCACATCCACTAAAGTAGCATAAAACTACTGTCCAGAGATATACAGTCTCCAAAACAATCATATCATATGATATCAACAATATCATCATACAAATTGATTCATTTGGTCCATTCTTCCACTCACATTTGTGAGATCTGGAAAATCTTCTGCCCTCAGAAAGTAAAAACATCAGCCATGGGATATCTCGACTAATTTTACTACGCATAGAATAATAACGTCCTTAATTTCTGAGCCTAGACCATTCACCTAACTGGGCCATTCCTTCAGCACTAATCATAGTGCAACCTGGAGAGAATGAGTCTGCCCTAGGGAATGCATGTCCCTAATTGTTGAACCTGGACCATTTTCCTAATAGGGACATTCCTCTGACACTAAACATAGTGAAAAATGGAGAGAATGATTCTACCCTAGGGAATGATTGTCCGTACCATTTCCTATGGAAATGGCTGTCCTACACCAACCTCCAAAAAAAACCATTCTTCGAAACTGTTCACAACTATGAACTTAAAAAGAATGATTGTCCAACGAGGTCGACCATTCTACTTAACCAATACTTAGAGTGACTGCGAATAAGAATGAATATCCTAGACCATTTCCACACACTAGCCACAAGGGGAATCATTGTCTATGGTCCATCAACAATCTATCGAACCATTTTCATTAAAAAAATGAATGTCCAATCTAGACCATTTTCCAAACTAGAAAATGCCTATCCGTCAGAAATCTCAAACCACTTTCTGGACTGGAAAGGAACTTCCCAACCTAGACCATTTTACGAACTATAAAATGACTATCCATAAATCAATAACATATCAATGATCCATCGCAACCCGAGAATAATCTCTTCCTTTTTTAATAAGGAAGTCATCTCCACGAGCCTCAACTTGTCCCTTAATTACACAATCTTTTCCTCTTGGAGAAAGGATTTACCAAAATATCTACTATCTTCTCAACTATGGAGATATACTGGAGAACCACTTCTCCCTTCTAGACTTTATCATGAATAATTTAATTCTTTATCTCAATGTCCTTCGACCTATCATGGAACGTCGGGTTCTCTGAAAGCTTCACATAGCTCTGATCATCATAATATATCACGGTCGAATTCAACACCTGATTATTTAGTCCATAAACCAACTTACGAAGCCACATTGCTTCTATACAAGTATCACAAACTTATATATACTCTGCTTCTGCAGTGCTGAGTGAAACCGACTTATGGTTCCTACTGGCCCATGACATCATGGAAAAGCTCAAATTGAAACATATCCAAGTGGCACTTATTTTGTTATCTTCACTCCCTACCCAATCTGAATAGACAAATCCATGCAGTTGCATATCATAACTTAAACGTCCCACAAAACAAATATCCAACTGAGTATTCTCCAAATACATTAATGATCCAATCAATTGTTAATACAGAGAGGGGTCTATTGGATTAGAGTCTCGCAACTTCTTCAGATATGTCATCATGGGAGTTTTCCATGGATTTGCAGTCCATCATCCTAGACTTCTGAAGAACCATTTAAATATACTTCCTCTATCATAGGAGGTTTTCACCATGCTTGTGTTGTACATGAGAGGCTCTACACCAATTTTTCTTGAATCCATACAAGGTCTTCTTCCATCTACACACAAGGGTCTCTTTCTAGTATACCTCAAAACCTTGAGGTTTCTCTACATACACTTCTTCTTAAATTACTCTATTGAGAAGAATAGTCTTTACATTCATCTGATGTAAACTCCAACCCATGGATATTGCAGGAGATATAATGGCTTGGGTAGAGGTATATCTGGTTACTATAACAATATGTCATCGTAGTATTCTCCCTCCTAATGGGAGAACCCTCTAGTCCCAAGTCTCTCTTTGTATCTATCACTTCTTAAGTCCTTTTCACAATTTCTCACATAGATTAATGTTCTTCATCATGACTTCCTTCCATTCCTTCTGCTTGACTTCTTCTAGTGGGTTCAAACTGGTTCAATTTTCTTTCTTTCTTGGAATCTTCATGTTCTTCCTCATGTTTATCTTCAATGTTGGAGTCCATGGAATATTCTACATATTACATTCCCTTCTTTCCTGAATGGTCCAACCTTCTGCCATAGGAACATAAATGTAGATGGATGACCAAGGATATTCAAGGATTCTTTTTGAAGAAGACTTCTTATAGAATCAAATTGAAAATGTGTTTCTTATCATGGCTTCTACTTCCATTGAAAAGCATGGACAAATACTTCATGATATTCACTGATTCTTCAATGGATCGTATCATTGGGGATTAGATCCCTCCTAATCCCAGATTCATGACTGGATGAGAAATATGCATGCTCTTCTTTTGGAATTCTATGATCATCTCCTTCCATCTGAGAGAGTTGAAGCTTCTGTTTGTTTCATCTCTCTTTTCTTTCTACAAAGTGTCACAAGCATGTTCTGGTTTCCTTTTGATTTCTGACATCCTTCGAGTCTGAATCCTATGAGTCTCTTTAATTTTGTTTCTATCTATTATTATTTCTTCCCATATGGAAGTTGTGTCATCCTCATAAACTTATTCTATGACAACTTTTGCAAGGAATGTTCATCAAACATATTTCACAAGGGTACTTTCCCAGAACAAGAGAAACAAGAACAAACATGAATATCTATCTAGAGGAGATGTTAGTTCAACTTGTGAACAAGTAAAATAAACATATATATAAATAGTATTCATATGCAATAGAGTATTCATTTCACCTATCAATAATAGAATCTTTCAAAGACTTATTTCACAATTTGTAATGTAGTAACTATCACCTTTGATATAGACAAATTTGAAGCTTAACAATTTAATCAAACTTGGAACCTGAAGCCTTAACTACTATGGAGGGTGGGTGCACTTGTTCTTTTGAATGTAATGAATCCAAGATTACAACTTGGAAAATATATCTAGTACTTTCCTTACAAACACACTCATGTTTTGCTAGATGATATAACTTAGATAACATATACAAGTGTATACCTTTGAAACCTTGTAGCATTGTCCAACTTGTCTTCCAATCTGAAACTAGATACCATCTTGACAATAAGAGAATAGAAACTCAATCGGAAGATTCAATGATTAGAACAAGATAGAAACTCTAAAATTTCAATTTTTACCACAAAATCAATTTGACCAAAAGTCAACCTTTGACTTTTACTAGTCAAACTTTGACTTTGATTTTGACCAAAGATTCAAACCTGACGTTTTTGCTGGATGAGAGTACCAAGAGGTGCGCTAGGATAGGGATCACTAGGGTGTCAAGGAATTAGGTCAAATGATTCACCAGAATTTCTTGAACATAAGGGTTAGGGTTTGTTGCAACTGCATAATCAGAAAACCTAGTTCCAGCTGTATTTGGTGCCATAACGAGCTTAACAAATAACTTCCCAATCTATTTTCTAGTGGTTATAATGTCTGAAGATAGTGTGGGCCCATAACCTATTAGAAATAAAGGGATGTGCTCATTTTTCCATACACAATATAACCATATTTTCACCCAACCACATGCACAAAGGCCACCCCCAAGCACCACTAGTCCTTATGCAGTTGTGAGACTGAGAGTGACAAATGAGCTCTAGTGCCCTCTTATTTATAGTGCTCTTTGTCACCTATCTAGGATGACTTCTTATTTTAGATGTTAACACTTAAAGATTAATTCTTTTATTAAGCCGACATGTCTTCTAGGGTTTCTACACATCTGTTTAGGGTTTCTCTTTCTTACCGAAATATTCTAGTCTCATCAAAGGTTACACATGGAGGTTAATACCTACCGCATCTACCATAATATCAACATATTTAAGTCGTTCTTGGACCCCATTGCCTAACGGGGGTGTGTGGGGGGGATTGTCCCCCCAGGACTATTTCTAGGGGTGTCTATGGGGGCGGGGGGGGAGACAATGCTTTTATTCTCCCCCCCCTCCCAACCCCGACGGGGGATTCAGGGAAAGTTCCCCCGAAGAAATTTTTTGGGAAAATTTCCTTGTAAAATATTGTAATTTCATAGTCAATATGGAGTGTTCATTATAAATCATTAGATCTGTTGGTAGAATTTATTTTAGGGTTTCTTACCCTATAAGGAAACCCTCTTTTATGAGGGAATTGTATTGCGGATGTGTATTATCATGAATATTGTATTATGAGAGAGGAGACTATGAGAGAAAGAAGAAGAAGTTACAATGGGTGTGTTGTAGGTTGTATCCCTTCATTTTACTAGATAATAATAAAAAGGAAAGACCTGGAAATTTCTCTAGTGGACGTAGCCCACACTGGGTGAACCATGTATATCTAAGTCTCTATTGTATTGTGTATCTTCTATGTTTTATATCTTCATTTTTTTATTTTATTGCATGACGATCCCATTTTTCTTACAACTAGTATCAGAGAGAAAGATAACTTGTAGGAAAAGAGGGTTTGTGGTTTGAGTGGGAGAAATTATGGAAGATGGAAAGTTTAGGGTCGAGAAATTTAATGGCCAAAACTACCAGTGGTGCTCGGGGGTGGCCTTTGTGCCTATGGTTGGGTGAAAATATTGCTATATTGTCTATAGAAAAATGAACACATACCTTTATTTCTAACAGTTTATGGGCCCAGACTATCTTCGAATGAAATATTATTTATATCAAAAGGATCTATTCCTACCATTGGGTGGAATAACAAATAAGCCGATGACCATGGAGGAGGAAGAATGGGAGTTTCTCGACAGAAAGGCACTAGTAAATATATGACTAATCCAGACAACGTCAGTGGCTTTCAATATTTCAAAAGAAAATACAATGAAGGAACTGATGGATGCATTGGATAAACTGTATGAAAAACCCTTGGCATCCAATAAGGTATTTCTAATTAAGAGATTATTTAATATGAAAATGTCAGAAGGTGGGTTTGTTGCAGATCATTTAAATGAATTTAATATAGTTACTCATTAGCTAAGTTTTATAAAAGTGGACTTTGATGATGAGGTTAGGGCTCTTGTTATCTTGTTCTCATTGCCAGAAAGATGGAATGACTTGGTCATGGATGTAAGTAACTCTGTCTCTGGTTAAAACAATCGAAAATTTGTTGATGTTGCTGGTGTTATCCTTAGCGAGGAAATGTGAAGGAAAAGAACAAATGAGACATCAGGTAATGTGTTAAACATGGAGAACAGGGGAAGACAAAAGGATAGAGGAAATGGCTCAAAGAACTGTGGGAATTCTAGGAAGGACAGATCCAAATCCAAACTGGGAAATATAGAGTGTTGGAATTATGGGAATAAAGGACATATGAATAAATATTGTAGAGCTCCAAAGAAACAAAGAAATGGACAACATGATAAAAATCAGGAAGCAAATGTAATAGGTGATGTGTTACCAGATGCTTTGATTATTTCTATAGATAATATTTTTGAGTCTTGGGTAGTATATTTAGGGGATTCATTCCATGCCACACCCCATAGGAAACATTTTCTAGATTATGTTCAAGGTGATTTTGGATAGGTTCATTTGAGTGATGATGCACCATACAAAAGTTTTGGAATGGGTAAGGTACAAATACAGAAAAAGAATGGAAACCAATGGTTGTTGAAAGAGGTGGGACATGTTCCAGAGTAAGGAAAAATCTAATTTCAACAAAGAAGTTGGAAAGTGAAGGTTTCATATCTATATTTACAGATAAGGCATGGAAGGTCACCAAAGGATCATTGGTGATAGAAAAAGGAGATAAGGTAGATAAATTGTATTTATGTACTGGTAATACTAATTCTTCTATCTCTTTAGCTTCTACAAGAGTGGATACAACACTTTGGCATCATAGGATTGGAAACATGAGTGAGAAGGGGATGAAAATACTTCACAAAAGGAATTTGTTTCCAAATCTTAAACAAATTGATTTGGATTTCTGTGAGCATTGTGTTTATGGAAAACAAAAGAGAGTCACATTTATCATAGTTGGAAAAAATAAGAAGAGTGTAAGGTTAGAGCTTGTGCATACAGATGTATGGTGACCAACTCAGGTATCATTTCTTGGTTTCTCTCATTATTATGTTAATTTTATTGATGATGCAACTGCAAAAACTTGGGTTTATTGCATTCGACAAAAATATGATGTTTTTGATACTTTTAAGAAATGGAATGCTTTGGTTCAGAATGATATAGGAAAAGGGTTGAAGTGTCTCAGATCAAACAATGGAGTTGAATATTGCAGCAAGGAGTTTGATGATTACTGTTCATACCATGGGATTCATAGAGAGAAGACAGTTCCATGAACACCAAAAGAAAATGGTGTGTCAGAAAGGATGAACATGACAAGAATGGAGCATGCAAGGAGTATGAGATTACATGTTGGGTTTCTCTTATAGTTTTGGGCATATGTTGTAGATATTGTTGTTTACTTAATAAAGAAAGGGCCTTCAAACTCTTTGGATGGTGGCATTCAAGAGGAGGAATGGGCAGGTAAAAGGGTAAACTATTCTTTTTTGAAGACTTTCGATTGTGAAGCATTTGTTCACACTGATAAATAAAATAGAACAAATATTGAGGAAAAATCCCAGAAGTGTACCTTTATTGGATATGGTGTTAATGATTTTGGTTATCTCTTATGGGATTATGAAAATCACAAAATCATTAGGAGTACAGATATCATATTCAATGCCAAGGTCATGTACAAATATCATTTGCAGAGAAAGAAACAAGAAAAAGAAAAACTAGAATACACAATGCTTGATGAGATCACTGAAAAAGAAATTCCAAAGGTACCAGAAGGTCAAAATGTACAACAACAGGAGAAAAAAGTACCTCAAACTTCTACAAGTGTTGTTAGAAGATATACTAGGTTAAGTATACCCCTTGAACGATACTCTCCTTCATTGTATTATTTATTGTTGATTGATTCTGGTGAACCAGAAAGTTATGAAGAGATAATGCGGGTAGAAACTTAAAAGAAGTGGGAGAAAGACATGAAAGAGGAAATGGACTCCTTGGTAAATAACTAGACTTGGGACTTGGTTTAGTTGCCTGCAGGAAAAAGAGCATTGCAGAATAAATGTGTTTACAATTTGAAGGAAGAATATGGAGGAAAAAAAGGTACAAGGCTAGACTTGTTGTAAAGCAGTTTGCACAAAATAAAGGTATATATTTTGATGAAGTATTGTATCATGTTGTTAAGATGACTTCAATTAGGAATAGTTTAAGTCTTGTGGCAGTAGAAGATTTTCATATTGAACAGTTAGATGTAAAAACAACTTTTCTCCATGGGGATTTGGAGGAAGAGATTTATATGCAACAACCATAGGGGTATGAAGTCAAAGGGAAGGAATATTTGGTATGAAGGTTGAATAAGATATTGTATGGCCTAAATAAAGCTCCAAGAAAGTGGTATTTGAAGTTTGACAGGTTTATGACAGAACATGGTTATAGTAGATGTCATTCAGATCATTGTGTTTATTTTAAAAGGCTAGATAATGGAAGTTATATTATCTTTCTATTGTATGTAGATGACATGCTTTTTACAGGGTCTATAATGTAGGATATAAATTTTCTCAAGACTAAATTATCTAATTCCTTTTCGATGAAGAATTTGGGTGCTGCAAATAAAATCCTTGGTATGAGAATAACAAGAGACAGGAAAAATCGCAAATTGACATTTTCTTAGGGTGAGTACATAGAGAAGGTGTTGGAGAGGTTTAGAATGTAGAATGAAAAACCATTTAGTACACCTGTAGCTAGACATTTCAAATTAACCAAATAAATGTTTCCCAAGGCAGAGGAGGAGATAAAATACATGTCCAAGTTCATGTTGAGCACTCAACACACCCTAAAAGGACTTTGTCAATTATTTTTCTTTTTTGGGTACCACTTGATCTTTTGCACAGTCTGGTTCAACTTCATTTTGATAAATGGTTTTGTATTTTCTTATTCTGATGAATCTCATCACCTATTCAGGTTTTTTTGAACTGATGGAACCCCATGACTTAAAATTCCTTGACACATAAATAACAAATCGATAGTCAAAACACTTCACCCGATGTGCTCAGATTCGACATCGGAAGGAATTCAAAGAAGGAAAAGAACCACTCAAGAAACCTCAGTCATCGAGCGTTGATATCCATCGACAATGGTAAAATAAAGTTTTTTTTTGCATCAATTCTTGCATAAGGATATTGCCGATGGTCGATCCCCCTTTGACATCGATAAAGATGAGGGGAATAGACATAAACAAATAAAGAAACGATATTGTTGATAGCCGATGCCCGACACGCTTATCGGAATCGAGGAAAACCTAAAAGGATCGCAACAAACATTCTGACTGCGCTAAAGGATATTCTTGTTCATTGATCCCCGATGCGTTTTCGGCATCAAGACTTTTTCGAAGAAGATAATCCAAAGAAATCACTTGATAGGCTTATCGCCGATCGCCGACCCTGGACACTTTTTCAGCATCGACAAGATAAGGTTTTCTTTAGAAGAAATAACTTAAGGAAAGTCCCAACTTTGATTTATACACATGAATCAGGTCACCGATATTCAACGCCACATGTCTTTACCATATTGGATAACCGTATGATCTAGTTTTACCCCGAGTCATTCTTGGTTCCCTAGGTCCGAGTCACACCTCCAAGTTAGCTTTTCCACGACAACATTGTATGGTGAAATTGATCAGTGTCAGAGATTTTTACAGAAGGACATCAACGGAAACGTTCATAACACATCCCAAATCCTCGATCCACCCACTGAGAGAGTGACACGATGGGACATTTTAACATTATATACAATCAGATTTTGAGCATTTAAGGAGCTAATTAATACCAAATACCGCATTAGTTTCTACCTTGTGCACCAATCAAAACAGTCATTTAAAATCATCGATAGACCATATCACCCCCCGCGCCTTCACCGTGAACCCATGATGAATTTAAGTTATAGAGATTCGGCGACAGATTTGTTAAAATTTCACTCATCACCTCAATTGAATGGCTGATGCGAAACAATAAGTTCTTCCCTATTTAAATTCTCTTAAGCCTTTGTAAATAAAGTCATTCTGTGCATAAGAGAGTCTTGGATCATCCGAAGGGGAAACACGAGCGACTCGAAGGCTATATTGATTCTGTGATTGTCAAAATAACCACGTTTTAATAAGATTCATAGGTATGTATCTGAATCTATAAATTTGTTTGTTGCAATTCATATGTTTTTATTTGGTTTTTGTTTTACACAATTTATGAGAGTTTATTTTAGTTGCAGGAACAATGTATCCAAGAAATCCAACCACCAAACGATCATTGAGGGCACCGAAGTTGAAAGAAACAGAGGTAGGTGAAGGATCCTCTCCAGGGGCCACAAAAAAATTGAAATACACTTTGAGGCCATAACTATTCATTAAGACAACAACGAAGAAGGTTTCATCTAGCCTCTAGCCTTTGGAGATATAGAGGCAAGCACGGGGTCCAACATGGCACTCCTAGATTGGGGAGAACTCTTTAACAATATCAGTCGGGAGGAATACCCGAAATATGTCCCACACAATGATCCAGATGTAATATCACTCGACGACGAGGTGTTCTCGAACATACAACAGTCGTACCTGCATATGGTGGCAAGCAGAACCATGTTTTTCCCTATATTGAAGTCTTGAAGTGGCTCATCGACCACACAAACACACATAAATTTTTAATCAACGATGAAAATGGTGGGTGTGTCAGAGTGTTTCTATCGGTAGAATTTAAGAAATATTAGAATATTAGAGATCTTGAGGAGTGGCTAAACAAAAACTTTGTGGTGAATTTCTATGAACGCCACGACACCAGTTGGGTGATGGCCTCATGGTGGAGGGAGGGAAATAATTACACAAATCAGAGCACTGGCTGGTATGAGACAACCAATTTAAGAGAGCCATACATCTGTTTGATGGCTCTCATCTGCTAATTATATGGAGAGAAGGATTGCTTTGGATTTTCAAAGACGTGGATGCCCTTGGCTTACACAGCGGCTATCTCCAGGAGAAGTTTCAACTGGGGAGCGACAATTTCTGAACAACTGAGAATATGTATACAATAGGCTTAGACACCTAAGGAAGGAGAGACACCAACTTTCTACATGGATTCATATTTTCTCGATGTCATGTGTGCCAGAAACATATTCGCCGACATGAATCTGAGTTGGCATGTCGCAGAGCTCTTGGTCCATGTATATTTTAGCGTGCTATGGGATAAAAATTATAACAAGTATTACTCCCTCATCTGCAATGAATTCATCGCATGAATTTATTTTATTCTTTTTAAGAAGGAATGCTCGAGACTATCGGCTACGACGAAGAAAATGATATCCAAGGTAGGCCATTTGTACTTGCATGAGTGCGACACCTACATCAAGGTGTTCGGGGCCACCAGAGCACCGCATCTCCTACCTGCTCATATCTAGGACCAAATTTAGTAGGAGAAATATGTTATCAACCCATATTGCAAGGCTCCAGTGCCACCTTGGTCAAGTACAACAAGCGGGCATTCATACCCTTTGGTTTCCCTGTAAGTTTCTACTTGGTAAAGGATACCGCTCAAGCCAAACAAGAATGGATGAGCCAACTCGAGTTCATATTATAGACAGTCTGATTCTGCAATCATGATCCAAAGGGCCTGGTCTTGCAACATGCTTCACAAGTTGTCATCCCATTGGTCGTGCGCTCACGACAAATTCGAAGATGAAGTCTTCACAAAACATGCCTAGGAATAGGATGAGGTGGTAGCAAGGATGGTCGACCCCAAAATGAGTAGGTTGAGGGCCATGAGCCTAGATAAACATGTGAAGACAATAGAGAAGTCGACTCAAGAGGCCCTTAGAGCCAGGTAAGAAATCATAGCGAAAAAGGCAACAAAGGTTCCCCTAGTGGCTCTGGTGAGAATAAGGGATTTCCTATGACACATGATGCACAGGTGAGGGTATTTATCATGATAGAATAGGATAAATGATTAATATATTAGCTGTAGTATGACTTGGACATCATAGGAATGATAAGGGTTCCTGCTGAAAAACCAGAAGAAATCCGGGTAGGTCCAAGTGGCTGTGAGCTAATACAAATTGACGAAATTGTCGGGTTAGATAACCCTGAAGTTACAAAGCCACAGGCAGGATCACCAAGGGACATTTCAGCTCAGCCATATATAGAAAGAACATCAGGTATAACAAGTGCACCAAACCCCCTACACAACTTTATAACAATCTATGATGATGAGGAAAGTTCAGAGGTGTCCCTGGTGACTCCGATGTAGATCATAGAGGAAAAGGAGCCTGAGAGGGCATCTTCCCCAGCTCCCAATGCTCAAATTTAGGGCCTTCCACATAATGACCAGGAGGTCAAAAGTGTCTTAGACACTGAGATACGTGATGTATTAGAGACCCAAATGGATAGCATGACAGATGATCCAGGGTCGTGTGAACAAAAGGAAGAAGTTCCACAATAGGAAATCGACATCTCAATGGTCAATTATCAAGTAAGTACTGAGGCTACCTCTGATTCTTCAATTTCAACAAGTACTCAACCTCTCGATGAGAAACAACCAGAGGTCGGATGTGCGGAACACATGGAAGAGGTTCAGGAACCCATTCGTGAACAAATATACACCATCAGAACCCTAGGAAATATGCTTAGCTGGGGAGATCAACAAATCCTCGAAACTGTGGATGAAGTTGATGATATACATGTCATCTCCTATGATCGGAAAAGGAAACATATCGTGAAAAGAACCACCAATAATATTATGATTACTCTATATCACTCCATCATCATCACCACAAAGGAAAATTTGATTAACACGGAGCATGCCAAGACATCCGAGATTATCGACGTAGGGATGGAAATCACAGATGCCATCCTGGACAGAGAAAAAAGGGATGAAGAGGAGCTCGTCATTGCGCTGAAGCAGTTGGAATATCTACACCATTTGGTGAAATATTACTAGGACACCACACATGTCGCGATGTTCCTAAGAAGCGAATTCCATGAGGCCTACAGTAAATTTACGGATGAGCGGCACCTATTCACTGTAAGGATAGTCGAGCTTCAAGAAGACACCCTCATGGTGCTGGCGATGTGCAAGGATATGTATAGGTGGTATGAGAAATCACACCAAGCTGTGTAAAGGATTGACTACATCAAAGCACAACATCCAGGTACTAAGGGAAAGCAACATCAACCGCATAAATAATTTGGTTGAATATTGGGTAAAAATGGCTCAAGAACCTCATCAGGAAATCCAGGAGAAATGGGTCGAGTACGAAAAGAGCTGGACCAAGATCAACTGGGAAATGAGAGACATCGGCCTCCCTGGATTTGACACACCCGATGACTTTGTCGACTTGTGTGACATAGTCAAATTACATGCCGGACAAGACTCATCATGGGTTACAGAGATAACAAAGGTGGCGAACATGGCGCTAGGTCAATTGCAACAGTTCATGGAACACTCTATCAAGGATTGAATTGTGTTGCAATAGTTAAGTGTTAGAATAGTCAAGTATCGAGCATGAGCAATAGAGATAAGAGAGATCTTTTCGGCCCCAATCGAACAACATATATTCCTGTATGCCAACACATGCGAGGATCTCTTCATGAAATGGTCAGAGTACGAGAAGAGTCATCCACTCAAGTGATATCATTTGATGACTCTTAGAAGACTGAGAGATGAAAGCGCCATGTGGTGAGTTTTTGTTTTGCTTAGCTGCACTTTTGATATTTATTTTTAGTTAATAATATGTTATAAATAAGAGGATCGACCTATTAGTGAGGGGTTGATAGTTGTTGCAAATACCCTCATTTTGGATTTGTAAAGATCTATTTCAGAGCTCCCTTAATTGAGAAGTCATGTTTAGGACCAGAGACAAGTTTTTGTTTTTCATCAAAAGTGTGTGTGATTGGATCTGAAGAAGAATTATTTATGATTTTATCTCATGAATGGATGTTGTAACGAGTAAGAGCTTATGAATCTATTGATAAGTTATTTGATTCAATATTTGTATAGTTCTTTTCTTTAATTATGAAAAGTAAATCATTGTGTTAAAATGTGATTGATGATTAGAGTTAAGGAAACTATTTTCCTTGCCATCGTTTATTGTATGTATGTTTCCTTTTGATAGTTGTATCTCAGTCAATAATTGGAACACCATCAAGTTAATGTATTAATACTAGGTTTGTGGTAGGTGTAAGAATCATTGTTTGCATGCTAGAGTAAAAGGGTTATCTCTATCTCATCCTTCTTCAGTAGTTGAGTATTTTCCCCTTTGTTACCCAACTAGTTTATACTAGCATTTATCTTGTATCGGTCCCACTTGTAAGAGAAAATACAAAAAAGAGAACATCCAAACTAAAGGAGGATCTTTCGCAAGAAGACGTCCTATCAATCAATACGTAAAGCCCATCGATTAATTGGCTGGATCACAATATTTGGAGAACCATTCCACCATTAAACGTTGTAGAGTCTAATTGGGCCTCGGTGGAGGGTTTAGTTTCTACTGTTGAGTTAAAGGGATTTAGGAACCCTCAAAAGGACCCCTTATTCATCAGTTATTGGCAGCTTGATGTATGTGATGGTTTACACAACACTAGATATTGCACATGCAGTGGGAATTGTGAGTAGGTATATGAAAAATCCATGTAGAGAACATTGGGAGGTAGTAGAGTGGATTCTCATGTATTTGAGAGGTACTTCTACTCATGCATTATATTTTGGATGTTTAGACACTATTCTATAGGGATATGTTGATTCATATATGGCAGGTGATAAATATAGAAGGAGGAGTACCACAAGGTATGTTTTTACTATAGGTGGAACAACATTAAGTTTGATTTCGAAACTACAAAATGTTGTTTCACTTTCAATAATAGAGGAAGAGTATGTTTGTTAATGACCTAACCCCTCACATAGTTAGAATAATATATTTCAATGTAGTAAAGGTCAATACTAATAAGGTCTAACAATAAGGAATAATAAGTCCAATGTAAGAAGACCTAATAGAAGCTTTCGCTTCTAGAAGGATCTTCCTCTAGATGGTTCTTTTGATAGAAATATTTAGTATAAATAAGAGTCAAGGGTATGAGAAATTTTGTCTTGGATATTATTGTAATAGAGCTATGCTTTGTTGGAGGTTTCCCCCTCAAAGACACAAGTGAACATTTCTCTCAGTAATAAAAGTTCTCTTTCTAGTGTTATTCTGGTATCATTTTGGTATTATTGTGGTGTTTTTCTGGTTATATTGTTGTTCATCTTCCATTCCTAGATATTTATTTCTATTCTGCATACCCTTTTATATCTGGAATATTAAAAGTGGTATCAAAGCACCTTCTCTCTTATCCCTTATTACATTCATACCTGTCATTTTTTAGCAATTTTTTTTTTCTGTGTGACCCCACCCACCCCTTTTCGGTTCCCTCATCATCATGTCCCATACCCATAGCCAAGACTTGGAAGCTCGCTTCAATATATTTCACTCTAATTTCACAGATATCTAACAAGAAGTGAGACAAATCAGTGCCAATATTTCCACCATCAATAAAAACATGCATTCCTCCATCGTTGCCTCAATCGAGGAACTCAAACAAGACCTCAAACAAGACATTACTACCCAGCTTGAATCTGTCACTACAATGATCTGCACCAAATTGCATATCCCTGCATATCCTCCCTTATCTGACCCACCTTTGCATACCGAAGGTGAAACTTCCTCTTATTCCCATAATTTTCAGCCCCATCACCTTCAACGTGACCTACACCTTCCGCGTGTGGATGTGACCAAATTTTATGGATCAGATCCCACTGGTTGGGTAACTCAAATGGAACATTGTTTCTCTTTGTATGGAATTACGGATGAGTTAACCAAACTCCGGTATGGTGTTCTCCATCTAGATCAAGAATGTTGGCAATGGTGGTAATGGAGAAAAACTGCCCGCCAAGGGTATGTTTCTTGGACACACTTTGTGGTAGAGATTTATGAACACTTTAACAGTGACACAAACCATTTAGGTCGTTTGAAAAAGTTGAAACAATCTGGGATAGTGGAAGACTTTATAGCTTCTTTTGAGTGACTAGATTTTCGTACAGAGGGCATGCCAGATGATTTTTTCTGAGAATTTTTTATGAGTGGCCTCAAGGATGATATTTGCACCCATGTACCCATGGCTCGGCCTCAGAGTTGGGTGGAGGCTACTAAAAGAGATAAGGAAGTACAACATGTTTTCTCTTCTCAAAACTGAAAACCCTCATTTATTCCTCGCACTAAACCAGTAAATCCCACTCCTCCTTCTCCACTAAAGATCCAAAAATTGACCAGGGCCGAAATGGTTGAACGCCAAATCAAAGGCCTTTGTGTCTGTAAGGAACAAAATATTTTTATGGCCATCTCGGAGGATGTTTTATAAGAGGATGTTGATGCTCCCATTGTGTCTGTGTCACCTGAACCCACTAACATAACCCCTTCCTCAAACCCTCCCAAAGTAGAACTAGTCATTTCCCTAAATGATCTCACTGGATTCTCTGCTCCCCAAACCCTCAAGCTAATTGGTTACATCAAGCATAGGAAGGTCATCATTCTTGTTGATAGTGGAACCACCCACAATTTTATTCATCCCCGCATTGCCCAAGAAACTAATTTCTATATTCGTGCTGTCAATAATTTCCAAGTCATGATTGCCAATGGCGGGTCCATGAAATGTGGAGGGCATTGTGAAAATGTGCATCTCTAAATTGGTGACTACCACCTTAAATATCATATGCTTTCTATCGACATGGGTGGTTGTGACATTGTGTTGGGCACATAATGGCTAAGGACTTTGGGTCCCATTCTCATGGATTTTAAGGAATTAACCATGCAATTCGACTAGGAGGGCCAACAATATAAGTTCCAAGGCATCAACATCAGTTCCCCATAGATAATTAGTTCCCATCGCATGGAAAAGATGCTCAGAAAAGGTCATTCTGACGTTATTTCCCCATACAAGAAACTGAGACACCCTCTATGCCGCAAGACCTATAATCCATCCTCTCTAAACATCAAGTGGGTTTTCCCACTCCCCAGGTATTCCCTCCTTCCCATGGTGTTCATGATCACTCCATTCCCCTTGTCCCAGGAAGCCTTCTTTCCAATATTTGTCCCTATCATCACCCCTTTTCCAAAAAAAATGAAATTGAGAAAATAGTTCAAGAACTTCTCAACGCAGGTGTTATCCACCCTAGTACGAGTCCTTAAGAAAGAAGGTTCTTGGTGCATGTGTCCTAACTTTCGTGCCCTCAGTAAACTCACCATTAAAGACAAATTTCCCATTCCTTTCATTGATGGCCTATTGGCTAAATTGAGTGGTGCCCAGTTCTTTACTAAACTTGATCTTCGTTCTGGCTACCACTAGATCCATATGAAAGAGGAAGACATTCCTAACACTAACTTTAGAAATCATGAGGGCCACTATGAGTTTTTGGTCATTCCCTTTGACTTGCGTAATGCTCCCTCCACTTTCCAAAGCCTCATGAATCATATATTTTGTCCTTTTCTCTGTCATTTTGTCTTAGTTTTATTTGATGATATCCTCATCTATAGCAAAACCTGGATAGACCATATTGCTCATGTGGATCGAGTTCTCCATCTACTCTCTTAGCACCAAATTTTCCTGAAACAATCTAAATGTGATTTTAGCACCTCAAAAGTTGAGTACTTGGGTCATCTTGTTGGCAAGGAAGGGGTCAGGGTGGATCCTAAAAATATTGAATCTATGCAAGATTGGCCTCACCCAAAGACTCTCAAAAGATTGCGTGGATTTTTGGGCTTAACAGGTTATTATCGCAAGTTTGTTAAGAATTATGGAAAGATTGCAACACCTCTAACTGTACTCCTTAAAAATAATTCTTTCACTTGGACCCTAGCAGCTGCTCAGGATTTTCAAACCTTGAAGATGGCCATGTGCACCAATCCAGTCCGGACCCTTCCTGATTTCACAAAGACCATTTTCATGGAATGTGATGCTTTAGGGAAAGGAATTGGCACTGTCCTTATGCAAGAGGGCCAGCTTTTGGCCTTTACCAGCAAACAACTATCTGAGCAAAATTTGGGAAAATCAATCTATGAAAAGGAAATGTTGGTTATTATGCATGTCGTTGATCTTTGGCACCCTTATCTATTGGGGAAACGCTTCCAAATTAAGACAGATCATCAAAGCCTCAAGTATTTTATGGAACAACACATTTCCTCCCTAGATAAACAAAAATGGGTGACTAAGATCTTTGGATATGATTATTAGATCATTTACAAGAAAGAAAAAGACAATGTGGTTGTTGATGCACTTTTCAAAAAATATGACGACGAAGGATCCCTTTTTTCTCTCTCCTTCATTGTACCATATTGGCTCCAAGCTGTTCGCCAATAATGGCTACAAGATCCCAAAAATTCGCATCTGATACAACAATTGCAGTCCAATTCTCCAGTTTCCCTAGGGTACTCTTGGCTCCATGATGAGCTTTGATACAAAGGTCGTTTATATTTAAGAAAACAGTCAAAACTTAAATCCACAGTACTTTCTGAGCTTCATGCTACACCCACAAATGGGTACTCCGGGTTTAGCAAAACCTATGACAAGGTCAAATGTTCTTTTTTCTGGGATGGTATGAAACAAGACGTTCATAATTTTGTGGTTGAATTTGATGTGTGTCAATGCAACCAGGGAGAAACAATCAAATCTCACGACACACTACAACCACTTTCGATTCCACCTTCTATTCGACGAGATATCTCTATGTATTTTATTGTAGGATTACCTAAATCGGGAAATAATCCATTATAATGGTGGTAGTTGATCGTCTTTCCAAGTATGCTTATTTCTGTTCTCTTCAACACCCATTTACAACATCCACTTTGGCTCAAATTTTCATGGTGTTAGGATATTTAGACACTTAGGAGTTAGTAAGATATACTTGGTCTATTGTGTCATTAGGTAAAAGTAAGTTTTCTAGTGTGTTTCTTTAGTATGCATTAGTATGCATTTGTATTTAGGAAATCCGACGGTCACGATATGTTCCCAACATAGAGTGATCCGACGGTTCATACTCTCCTTGATCTTAATGGACATTGATCCATGAATTAACACCCGATTATTCCATGATCTATATTTAAAGAGCATGGAGGTTCATTTGCTGATAATCGATTGCGAGAAACTCGCTTGTGAAATCTCTCTGTAATCTTTTTCTTTGCATTAATAAACTGCTCCAAGTGGCCGCGTTGGCTGAGGCCGTGGATGTTTCCCCTTAGGGTTTTTACCATGTGAAAACATCAGTGTGTTGATCTTTGATCTATTTATGTGAGTGGTTACTGAAGGTGTTCATCCTCTGTTGGAATACCTATGTTGTTGAACATGGTATGAGAGCTTGTTTGAAGACCCGCTCCTGTTGTAGATCAAGATCGTGAAGTTGAGTTGACTCATATCCATTTTATATCATTTTCGTACATTTATGGGCTGAGAGGAATATTCCATTGCGTCCGAATCACTCTTTTCAGTCAGGAAAACTTTTCGTTTCACTCGAA
>SNQJ01S0155965.1:10366-27554 GCA_010110895.2 Picea sitchensis | reverse complement strand
CAATGTAGGGTGTCTATTTCATCCCTACACCATGTTGTTAAGGCTATATATCTCTTTGATATCCAAACTTGAGATTGGAATCATCTTCCATATTTCAAATTGAAATTTTAGTTGAATACTACAAATGGTATTATTATTGAGTGGGTTACGAAACTAATTACAGATCTATTTCTTGATATAGGTATGCCTTTCCATTTGTTTAGTGAAAGAGTAAAGCATTAATACAATAAAAAGCTTTAGGGCCCCTCTTTTGCATCCCAAATGACATGTTAACATTATATGGTTGTGGGTGGTATCATCTATATGATATTTGAGACGAGGTTTGAAGGATCTACCGGTTTGGCCTATGCAGGATTTCCCTCATGAGCAAGGAATTTGGTAGATGCCTAGACCAAGTGTCGGGTTGGATTTGTCTTTAACAGTCCTAAAAGGTTGTTTCAAGGTTTTAAAGGGTTTGAACACAGTTTTGATACTCCTCTTAGCCAAGTGTTTTGAGATAAGATCGGTGGTGCCTTGGATATAGGGAAGGGTGATGAGGGAACGAGGAGGGGAGGAGGAGATTGATTTAGGTTTAGGTTTGTTGGCTAAGCGAAAGTCGTGTTTGATTTGAGAGGAGGAGTATCCACTGGACAAGAGGGCTTTGGTTAGGTAGGATTTCTCCTTTGCAAGGAATTGAGGGGTGGAAATGTGGTTGGCTCGAGTAATCAAGGTTTTAAGGATAATGGATTTTTGAGTTGGATGATGGTGGAAATTGATGATTTTTTAGCCTGATGTTGGACGTTTCAAGACCCGACTACACAATGATTATCTAGAAATTGCTTGAAAAAACAATATTGGTTGTTCATTTTCCTAAAAACATCTCTTACATAAAGATATAATATTCCCAATATGACTTTCCACACATCCAATGAAACAACATTTGCCCCTACTTCATCAATGAATCTTGCATTAATGGAAAATCCAAAATTGCACTACTTAGTCACTCTTAGCTTCATTTATTTGCTCACCCATTCCAATATATATGGATGAGAATGGAATTTCACTTCCAATCAAAGTTTTTCAACTAATTGGTTTGAAATGAGATTTAACTGAGATCTTGGGTTGAACAAATAATCTTCTTTGTATTCTTCAACTAGATCTTTATGTGAAACTATGCGGTCGTCTCTTTTTCTTCTTTAAGAATTCACTACTCAGACAATTCCTTTCGAAAATAGGTGCAGGGAACTTTACCTCCCTAGTCAGAATTGTTGTCCACCCTATGATCAACATCCATCATCAATTGATTGATCTTGTTCTTCTTCTTCAACACTCTGGGTTGGTTTGTTGATTTTTCAATAAGATGGGCTCAAGCATGAAGTTAATTCCATTTTTAGCATTTTACTTGAACTATAAACAATTTGTTGCAACAACCAAGATCACAAGAAGAAATACCATGCACAATTACACAAGAAGTATCATGGGAAACCCTTCTCAAAAAGGGAAGAAAACCCAGCCAATCCTTTGCTATATTCTTCAAGAGAAAGACCTCCACCACCATAAAACCTAACACACAAAAGGGTGCTCACAAACCCTATTATACTAGTGCCCAAGAGAGGTGCGCAATTTTCCCAAGAACAAGTGTTTGCTGAAATTTCCAAACTCACACTTGTGATATGATTCCTCAATGGGGAATTTACCTTGATTTACATTAGACTGAACCTGTCAACAATAATGTCTATTGGCGCAACAGGGCCAACCTCAATAACTCACAATACAATTAATAATTACCATATTAATTATCTTTCACTTTATGGTGGGGCCGACCTGTACCCTTTACATCACAAATAGGGTTACGGGTAAGTCTGACTCTTGTACAATATAGCAAGGGATCTCATACACCCACTAGTGATCAGCCACTAGGGGCACATCCATCTGTTCTCATCCACATGGATGTACACATATCTATCTCATTACGTCTCACAAGAGAACCACACTCACTAATGATGAACCACTAGGATCACGTTCACCTGTGCTCAGCCACATGCATGTCCAACTTAGCAGATCTCTTTCTCACTGTGTTTCAAAGGAGAATCATCTAGAGTATCACATCATATCAACTCTCTGCATAGAGGAGGCTAATACATCGTTTCATCTTAGAGAGAACGATACACCCAATTCATGGGCTTCCCCACATAGGGGCACACAACATTCCATATCCATCTCAAAGAGGAACCACACACCCAGCTCATGGGATTCCCTACACAGGGGAACACAAAATTCCATCTCCGTCTGAGAAATGAACCACACACCCAACTCATGGGCTTCACCACCTCACACAGGGGCACACCATTCCATCTCTATCTCAGAGAGGAACCACACACCCATCTCATGGGCACACCCAACTCATGGGTTTCCTCATCCCACACAGGGGTACACACAACGTTCCTTCTCCGTCTTAGAGAGGAACAACACACCCATCTCATGGGCACACCCAACTCATGGGCTCTCTAAGGCCGAATCACTCAGTTTGTGTCTTGGAGGATGTCTCACGCAGATGTAATCATCAACACTCCCTCTCAGCTAGGGAGGAATTCTCCACCAAGCCAAGTCTCTCACGTAAGTACTTGAACTTCATCTTGGCTGTAATCATCAACACTCCCTCTCAACTAGGGAGGTAATATTCACCAGGTCAGGTCTCTCACAGAAATACTCAAACTTCGTTTTGGCAAGATATTTGCAATTTGCTTATGTGTAGGAAGGTACTGCATGTGTATCTCTTTCCTCTGCACCATGTCTCTGATATAATGATATTTTATCTCAATGTGTTTCAATGAAACACAAGGTTATCAGAGGGCTTCATACAACTCTTGTTATAATAATAATATTCATCTCATGATCAAATAAATCTGTCAGAAGCTTGCGAAACCACACTGCTTCGCAGACTGCCACACTCAATGCTATATACTCTGCTTCTGTGGTACTCAAAGACATGAAGATTTGTTTCCTGTTGTACCAGAAAACCACAAAAAACCCCAAAGTAAAAAAACAATTGTATGTGCTCTTCTGATCCAATGTACTCTCTGCTCAATCTATATCAACATATCCCTGCAAACTCAAGTCTACAATGGAGGCATATCTCAGGCCATATCCAACTGTGCTTCGTATATATCTTAATACATGCTTCAATGTTGTCTAGTGAGTTTGTCTTGATTGACTCATGAATTTAATAAGTACATTTACAACATAGCATAAATCAGGTCTGGTGTTTAACCAGATACATCAATGATCCAATTAGATGTGGATCAATCTCGTCTGAATCATAATCATTCCTATTCTTCAAATCCATCACCATCAATGTATGGATTTGCATTCTGTTATACTGAACATATTTAATATCTCCACTGTATACTTTCCTTGACTCAGGAAGAGGTCTCATTGGTCCTCTTTCATACTTCTTGTCCCAAGAAGTAGTGCATCATATACACATCCTTTATCTCAAAATCAGAAGTCAGAGCTTGTTTGTATAAACAAAACGACTTCCTGAATAAGTCACCAAAATCAGGCTCCCGTCACTAACAATGTAATAATATAAGTTTGTATAATCAACATTCTTGTTGAAACCCAAAATCATCAAGAATCCATCCATCTTCTCGTACCAAGCAAGAAGTGTCTTCTTTAGTTCATATCGATCTTTCTTCAACCTGTACACATGATATTCATCGTATATCACGAGTCCTTCTGGTTGCTTGATGTAAACTTCTTCCTCAATCTCACCATTGAGAAAGGATGTCTTTACATTCATGTAGTTTCCAACTCATGGATGATGGATGGAAGTGTATCAGACTACTGGATCAAATGTCTTATCATAGAAAAATCCCTCTGTTTGTGGGAATCTTATGGATACAAATCTCACTTTATATTTCTTGACACTTCCATCAGCTGCATGTTCCTCTGCCCTTTGCAGAGTTTGTCGATTTTAGATAGGCCTTTCATGGCCTACTACAATATCAAATGGAGCAGTTGGATCAATAACTGTCTCCCTCCATACTATCGAGGGGGAGAAGGTAATGTATTTTTCCTTCTTCTTAATTTGTTTGACTCCCTTTGAGTCAAGTAACTTCCTTTAAAGTCTGAAGGATAGATATATTATTTTACTTGTTTGCTAGATATTTTGTGTCTTCTTAGGTGCTCTACTGATTCTTCAGTATTTTATGACTTCTAGCATAATAATCAATCAATAAAGGTCTTGAATCCTGTACCAGGGATAATGGTCCAAGTCATGAGGGATCCAACACAAGATATAATACTCTTCACTTTATTAAGAATGCAATCAACTATATGTTTAAAGATTAAATCAAACAATTTGCCCAGGTCTACAATCATGCTCATTTTTGTATTTGGTTTAGAGGAAGTGATCCTCCTCTATCTTATCTTCATCCTTTTGAGGTGGGTCTAGTTCAATGTTAGTTGTGGAAGCAAATTGTCTTCCTTTCTTCTTGGTCGGACAATTTCTTGCGTAGTGTCCATATTTGTCACATCTAAAGCACTGGATCGCTGAAATATCTCTTCTCTGATTATGACCTGAAGTTGATGGAGTCTTCTCATTACTGAATGTTTGTCTGAAGTTTCTTTTGAATCTTCCTCCTTTCTTTGTATGAAGTGCAAGAGCATGGTTGTCATCAGGGGAGTCTTCCACTCCTCTATTTCTAAGTCTAAGTTCTTCTTGGGTACAATTTGTCCAAAAATGATCAAAAGTGGGTAATTTTTCCCTTCCACTGATGTTTTGACAAAAGGTTCCCAGTGTTTTGGAATATTGTTGAGAGTGGACAAGACAAGTTCTCTGTCAGACATGTCTTCTCCAATGGCACCTAACTGATCTTTGATCTATGATATATTCATAAAGAAGGTAGCAACAATATCACCTTTTGTCATCTTGGTACTTTGAAGTTGGCCCTTTAAGGTAAGCGCTCTGAGGGTGTTGTCACTCTCAAACATATCCTTCAATTCTTCATACATTTCATAAGTTGTCTTTAGGTTGGAAATACGAGGTAGGAGATGATCTCTTACTGAGTAGATGATTATTTTCCTTGCCTTGACGTCTTCTTCCCTTCTTATTTCCTTCTCTTCATCGATAGTTGTCTCTGGTAAAGTCTTTTGTATCACACTCAAATGGTCATCTTCTTCAAGGGTGATCTGAAGCCTTGACTTCCAGGAGCTGAAGATGCTTGATCTATCAAGCCTATCTTCCACTAAGGTTTTGTTCTTCATATTTTTAGATTTCTTCACAAACTCTCGCTAATTGGACTTAGAAAACCTAATGGCTAATTTAGACTAGAAACCGTAGGTTTTGTTGGACTTATGACTGCAAAAAATAATCTTTGAGAGTGCCACATGAATACTGTTGAGCTGAAACATTCCATCAATGAGCTACAGGAACCCTAAAATCAAAATTCTGCAGAAAATTGAGGAACCCTAGAAACCCTAGGGCCAAAAATCCACAAATCCTCAGAATTTCACTTTGAGAGTCTCTGGAGGTGCGATGAGGGAGTCCATACTCCCCTATCCAAATTTCAACTGCAGCGCCCAAGTGTAAAGTGTTGAAAAGGCCAAACAAGAGAGGGTCGTACGAATTCTGCAGAAACCCTAGAGGGGAGTAAGAAATTGCAGAAAAGAGAGGAAGACTGCTTTAATGCTTGTGAAATTGGTTCTTCAAGACCTAAGCTCTGATACCATGTTGATTTTTCAATAATCTAGGATCAAGCATGAAGTTCATTCTATTTTTATCATTTTACTTGAACCATAAACAATTTGTTTCAACAACCAAGATCACAAGAAGAAATACCATGCACAAGTACACGATAAGTATCTTTGGAAACCCTTCTCAAGAAGGGAATAAAACCCAACCAATCCTTTGCTATATTATTCAAGAGAAACACCTCCACCACCATAAAACCTAGCACACAAAAGGGTGCTCACAAACCCTAGAAGACTAGTGCTCAAGAGAGGTGCACACTTTTCCCAAGAACAAGTGTTTTCTGAAATTTCCAAACTCACACTTGTGATATGATTCCTCAATGGGGAATTTACCTTGATTTATATTAGACTGAACCTATGAACAATAGTGTCTATTGGCACAACATGTCCGACCTCAATAACTCACAACATAATTAATAATTACCATCTTAATTATCTTTTACATTAATTATCTTTCACTTTATGGTGGGGCCGACCTGTACCCTTTACATCACAAATAGGGTTACAGGTAATTCTGACTCTTGTACAATATAGAAAGAGATCTCATACACCCACTATTGCTTAGCCACTAGGGGCACATCCATCTGTGCTCATCCACAGGGATGTCCACCTCTCTATCTCACTTCGTCTCACAAGAGAACCACACTCACTAGTGCTCAACCACTAGGATCACGTTCACCTATGCTCAACCATAAACACTTCCAACTCAAAAGATCTGTTTCTCACTACATCTCAAAGAAGAATCATCTGGAGTATCACATCATCTCAACTCTCTGCACAGAGGAGGCTAATACATCATTTCATCTAAGAGAGAATGATACACCCAACTCATGGGATTCCCCACACAGGGGCACACAACATTCCATCTCCGTCTCAAAGAGGAACCACACACCCACCTCATGGGCTTCCCTACACAGGGGCACACAACATTCCATATCCATATCAGAGAGGAACCACACACCCAGCTCATGGGCTTCACCACCTCACACAGGGGCACACCGTTCCATCTATGTTTTAGAGAGGAACCACACACCCATCTCATGGGCACACCCAACTCATGGGTTTCCTCATCCCACACAGGGGTACACACAATGTTCCTTCTCCGTCTCAGAGAGGAAAAACACACCCATCTCATGGGCACACCCAACTCATGGGCTCTCGCTCAGGCCGACTCACTCAGTCTATGTCCTGGAGGATGTCTCACGCAGTTGTAATAATCAACATGTTTAAGATGCATTTATGGGTGCAACTTCTATAATTCTCTTCTAAGTGGCCATTTACATCATAATTCTTACAATGTTTATTGGAGGCTTTGCCCTTGTGCACCACTTTCATAGTTTTCATTCCTTTTCCTTCTTTCCACCTTTTTTTTTTCGTTACCATGTCTAGTTGGATCCATTTCACTATCCCTTCTTCTTGTCCCCTTCTATTTACCATGATTACACACAAGGTTCATCATCAAAATTTCATTTGAAAAACATCACTTGTCTTTGGATATGGGAAAATATTACTCCATGTATATTTAATGAATACATCTAGAGGATTGTGATATATACTGTTATAGCCCTAATTTGCTCCACATATTCACACATGGAATTTGGTCCTCTTACATGCAAATTTTTCCAAGCCATCATTGAGTAGCTCTTCTTCAAAACTCATTTTTTGAAGATGTACGCGCCCTGCACCATTTCTGCTCACGTACATATGCTTGCTACACCACTACAACCCATGTGTGTATTCTAGTTGCACCACTACAACCTGTGTATACTTGCAGAAGTTGCAAAAATTAAAAGTTGCAAGGAATTTGTTGAGATTACGGGCTATTGGGTAGTTTCCCAACTAATCCACTTCCTATAGCCCATTACCCAATCGAATGACCATAATTTCCCATATAAAATGAGGTGTTGGGGTCTCATTACACATCTAAGCATAAGAAAAATGAAACGTTGTTTGTTTCACATCACTCTAAAATGAAACAAAAATGAAATGATTAATGAGTTGACCATCACTCTAATGTATATCCCACAAGAACAAAATCAAGCATATCATAAGAGAAATCTTCCAATAAATATGTCCTCTTTCCATTTCATAACTTCTCCTAGTGTTTCCTTGTGAACCCTAACATCTTACTCCAAGAAGACAAGTACAAGAAAAACAATACAATGATGATGATATGAAAGGACTCTCCTTCCTCTGTATATATGATAGGTAATGAAGGCCAAGAAAAAAATTGTGGTCCTAAACCCTTACAAGCAACCTACAAAGCCACAAGTATGATCACACATGTGGATTACTACAAGCCAAGGGTACACATGTCAAGCTCCAAGGTGATTTTTAACACAAGAAAGGATCCAATGCAAGGGCACTCCATGCAATGTGTCCAATGCTCCTCCTGCAAGAATCTCATGGACTCCAATTCTCCTCCTAAGCCATGTGCTCCACTAGGTCCACTCCCTTGCACAAACATTGTTGCAACCCATGCATCCCCAAGTTAACTCCATGTAAGCATCAAAGATACATGATGATAAGTCTATGGCTCAACACCCTCCTTCAAAATTCCAAAAACTCCTCCTCTAATGTAGGGAATCCTTTAAGCGAGCAATCTCCTCCATATGGCCAACATGTACAATGTCACCATGTTGTCTAAACATCTCCAATGATCTAAGGAATAATTCCATGCAAGTATCCAACTGAGGTCAATCAAATGTTGAGTAAGCCACCTTCATTGTGCAAGTCCATCATGAAAAATACAAGGGATAATCATACACCATGTACACCAAATCTCACAGAGCACCCCCAAACATGGTGTAGACACTTTCAGATTAACCTTGAAAGCTAACACTCCCTCTTTATGAGGAAAGTGTTTTCACCAAAACTTGTCGAATCCCTTTGCAACTCCAACAAATATTTCGTCTACAAATTTATACATGTTGTAGTCTTAGAATCAACCCAAACATCATCATCCATTAAGGTATCACACCTCTCCTCCTCAAGACAACTAGAAGGCTCACATATGGAATAAATATGACTAACATATCTCTTAGGAGGTATACTCACCATCACTAAATATTTGGGTGCTTCTACATGCTCTCAAACCTATTGCAATGTCTCGGTAAGACATCTTGACTTTTTGCATGCTAGAATAGAGGGAAAGGGCATATCCATCCCCAATATAACCTCATCTACCTCTGAATTTTATTTGACTCTAACCTATGAATCAATGTATGGAACAACAACCTCCTCTCTCTCCTCAATCATTGAAGGAGAATCCTATGAACTACAAGACCTCACGTCCTCATCGAAATTCACATGTATTCTCACCATAGTCTCCCATAGTGTTGGAATATCGGTCTTGTAATCTATAAAAATATCATTGTATCCATCAACATATGATGCTATCATAGTATCTCAAATATCCAAAGAGAAAGTGACCACCTATGGATCTGAAGGACATAATTTTGGAACAAAATATACCTGCGAATTCCATCATCCATCAAGTCAACATCATGGGCCAAAATAATCTCACCCCACATCATGAGTTGTCCAAGACATCCTACAAAGATAATCACATCTCCATACAAGACCAAGACAAGTGAATCACATCCAAACAAATCACAAAGATAAACAATTACATATATCTCCATCTTCAAATACCAAGCTTGTGGTACATGCAATAACCGATGCAGGGCTATCAAAAAATTGTGAACATGAAAATCCCTCTCATAAAGCTTAAAACCTATAGCAACTGAAGCCCAAAGTTGAACAAAATCAACTCCATATTTCTTAGAGAATTTTGAAGCAAGAGTATCATCAAGGTCAATTCCCTTTGTCTGAGAGATTCCAACAACCTTGTCCTTGTACTCTACATCACTCCCATAAGCTATAATCTTGGAATCAATCCTTGATTCCATAATAGGTTATGAGTATGTCTCCATGGAATCATGCCATGCATTCTCTACGCATTCCTCCTCAAAACTAAAGTCTCATCTAACATCTCATTGGAATGTGCAAATTCCATTAGATAAAAAAGTAACCTGTAAAGGCCACCATCTCTCACCTCTCTAGCCAAAGTCTTCAAAGTAGCTAGACTAGAATCACTTACGATGCAATGTTTCCCCTCAAATGAAACTCTCCACTATACATTTTTCATACAAGACACTGAAAGAATATTCTTCTTCAACTCAAGAAAAAAAAACATTACTCAACTCAAAAACATCACTTGAAGGCACCTAGAAGAAAATGGAGCCAACTCATCTCACATAATAAGTAGCATCATCACCTAGCTCCACACTCATGCCTCCCTCTTTCTTTTGAAACCTGTTGAATAATGACCTATCATATGTCATGTATCTCAAAGATCCACTATCCACATACCATCCAAAAATAGTTAGAGTTTTAGAAGACAAGCAAAAGACCATAACTATATCTATTTTGGAAAATCAACAATACGAAGAAGACAAAACCATTTCTAGGGTCTAAGAACTTCTCTCAAGCAACTTAGGGTTTCACACCCAACAACCTCAATAAGGTCAAACACCTCTCCTAGGTACACCACAATTCAAATACCAACTCCCTCTTTCACCTAGAGTGATCTCAACCACAAAAGCTCTAATTCCATGTATACATTTTCTTGATCTAGGGGAATTAACACAACTTCAGAATTTTCACCTCTTTCCTAGAGGTTTCCTAAATTTTAACCCTATGAATTTTAAACCTTAGGGTTGTTATGAAATATGATAAAAAAAAATAGCAACAATAGAAAATATTTCACCTCTTAACAACTCCAATCACCAAGGAAATCCAAGAAAATAGATACCAAATATGTGCCAACAAGTTTTAGCCCTCTAGGGAAATCTTATCATGCATATACAAGATATGAAAATCACTGTATTATTGCAGAAATTACAATAGTAAATCTACCATATCTTCTTCAATATTAATGTTAAATAATTTTACAATTTCAGTCTTAACTTATTCAAATCAATAGGACATACATGTGCTAAAAATTACCAAACTATGAAGATAAACATGGTTAATTTTTTTTCTTTTCAATAACACAATTTTGGACATTGGAAAAATTAATATATATGTAAAAAGATGAAGTTCATGTACATACGACAACCTCATCCTAAGGCTAGTACAATCTTTTATCTCTCCAAAACCCTAGTTAGGGAAAACCAAGAAAACCCCAACCAACACCAAGGAGCTCTAACAAGCAAGCATCACATTAGCAAATTCTCCTAGGCAAGACATCTCTTATCCACTCCTCAACAAGTACAATATAGGTTTTAATCACAAAACCCTAGCTCCCACGTCTCAAAGGGATGAAACCATAACCCCAGTGTTCAGTTTGATCCAAAATCTCCAAGAAACCCTAGCACCTCCAAGACAAGAGATAGAAAGTACAAAGAAAGATACTAGTGCACTCTTCATTGCATCTCTTACACAAGTTGGCAATGATTAAAGAGTTGACCATCATCTACAACATCTAGCTCACAAGAACAAACTCAACCATCTCACAAGAGAAAGCTCCCAAAAAAGACATTCTCTTTCCCTTTCATAACTTCTCCTAGAGTTTCTTCATAAACCCTAATGTCTTACTCCAAGAAGAAAAATACAAAGAAAATAGTACAATGATGATATTATCAAATGACTTTCTACTTCCTCTCTATATGAGAGGTAAGGGAGGCTAAGAAAACACATGTGATCATATACCATTACAAGCAACATACAAAGTGACAAGTAGGTTCACACATGTGGAGCACTACACTCCAAGGTGATGTTGTACACAAGAAATGCTCCAATGCAAGGGTGCTCCACAAGATGTTTTCTGTTACCCCCCCCATTTCTAGGGGCAACAAGAGGAGAATTTTTTTCTCCATGATCCACATTTGAGACAACAGACCTGATGATGTCATTTTAGACTCTCCACAGATAGATACTTGTAGATTCATTCTATCCATGCTCAACTTAGCTCACTCATATGATATGGTGCATTTATACACTCAGGTACATCATTTTGACGCTTCATATAGAGTGATAATGTTAATACTTGAGGCATGAATATGGATATCATGGGTTGATTTGGATAATGAATCATGATGCTTGGGAGTTATGCTTTTTTCCTTGTCTCACCTTGGTGGTTATTATCATTTTCTAGTCAAATGTTCTCACGCCCGGGAAAAGTTGTATTACTAGGGGGGATTAATGGGGGTAACATGTCCATATCCCTTACCATAAATGACATATTCCATCTATCACCTATCCATTTTCCTTTCTTTTGGGTTGGGTGTTACATGTACCCCAAAAAGGTCTGTGCATCATAATCCCATGAGAAGAAGGGGCTAGAAATCCCAAGGTTGATGCAACTTTATAAAAAATGATATAGAACGAGAAAAATCCCCAATTCAAAATATTGGGAAATGAAACAAATAAGAAAATCAAAGTATTAAAAACCAGGAAAAAGAAGAAGCATGAGCTCTATCCCCTCGCTAAGAGTCCATCATCCGAAGTCCTATGCAATGAATGCATACCTTATAAAAAGGCTGAGAAAATGAAATGTCAAAATCCAAAAGAGGTCAAATCTATAAATAAAAATGAAAATAGGGGTTTGGAAAGACAAAGTGTCGAGGAAATGGTATCTCATTGCCTAAGCACTCCCTCTATAAAGGCACTCATGAGGATGAATATTATACATGGCCGTGCATGTCAATGAAATCCACTCCATGAAGTAAACCCCAATCCATAACATTATCATTACACATACCTCTTGATGGGTTTCCCTGGGACACACCTCTTGGTCTGATTACTGGCACACCTTAGGGGGTAATAATGACCATCCCATACCTAGAATTGGAAAATTGCATAAGTTTGTAAGCTAGTGTGAAGTTTGAAGAGGGTATTTTGTGAGATTTATCTAATGGATTTTGTATTAACATGTCTCACATTATATGTTGTGTTTGGATTGTGTATCTTACCTCTGGTCTTCATGATGCCTCTTGGACAACATGATATCCCTCCTTGGATGGTAATTGCATGTGATTGATGACAATTGGATCCTTTGGAGGATGACTGAGGGGCTTGTTACCCCCTCAAACTGAGGGGTAACTAGAGGATATCATGTCTCATGGCCCACAATCAAGACACTGATCTTGATGATGATGACGATCAATATACTCCACTAGAAACATCCCCTTAGATGCCTCCCCCCCATGATTTCACAACTCAGTCCATTTCGCTTGACCAACATGGTTCATCCAATGATGGTGACCCAACACACATGAGGTACTCTTAGTCATTGTTTCATATAAAGTGTCATACTTAATGCACTAGGAATTTAGGTGAGGATAACGAGTTGAAGTGTCATACTACATAGACTTGCATGTCAATGACATCCACTTCATGAATATTATACTGAGGAGCTTCCAGTGTTGTGGAGGGTGCACTTGTTGAGGAGGATGCATCAACAGTGGAGAGGTCTTACACCTGTCAGATTGTAGTGGGATCAGTTTCAAAGGGAGGCCACACATCAATGCTTGATTACTATGGAGGGGTTTTCCATTTAGAGCTCATAGTTTGCATCTGCAGCAAATTCAGTGGATTTGGGAGCATTTATGAGGGGAACACCTTCCTAAGGCGCACCTGCTACATTTGGACTTGTGTTTCAACTTGGAACAAGCCGCTATTGTATCAGGTTCATCTATATTTTGTACTTGATGTATTCCACCATCTATTCTCCTCATATATAGACATATATCCCAAACTGGTTTTCCCCGGGGGGGTTTATCCAAGGTCATGTTGACCAAAAATACATGTGTACAAAATGATGTGTGTTAGTCTTTTAGATATGCTTATTTTTAGCTGTAAATATCTCTAGGTGTGTTGTATTTATTTTGGTATGCATGTGCTAACTCTTGGTTACTAAAAATACATGCTAGAGCACCTAAAATTGCAAATACAACTGTAACAAATCAGCAAGAAGTTCCTGAATTGTTGGTTGTCCTAAAACAACAACAAAACCTTTACAAGACAGTTGAAACTTAGATCCAATATGTGGTCAAAGACAGACCCAGTTGGTAGCTTGATAGGACCTGGGAAATCTTCATGGTATCAGAGCTGGGGTGGCTGATTTTTGAGTAGTTTGGATAGCATATGTGTTGGTTGTCATATACATCTTCTTGGCAAATTTTTGTGGACAACCATTGTTAGTTTTCAGTGGTTGTTAGTGGGCAGATTTTTGTAGAGGACAGTTGGGCAGTTGTATCAGTTTTTCATCAATCTCTTTTCACACCTACGGAGTAGGAATGAGGCTGATTTGACTCGACCTCTTTTCACACCTATATTTCTAAGAATGAGGTCAAAGTTCACTTGCCTCTTTTCACACCTGTGTTGACGAGAGTGAGGCAACATTTCCTTTGCAGTTTGAGCATCAGTTGGAGTGCAGTTTGGAAGACATGTCAACATCTCAGATGCACGTGGAGGACAGACTAGATGGGGCTAGCAATTAGTCTCCTTGGAAAGTGAGGATGGTCTTTGTCTTAGAGGACCTCAAACTATGGGACATAGTTGAGGCAATTGTTCCAGTTATTCCTGTCACAACTCCCGTCTTGGTGGCAAAGTTTAGGAAAAGGAACAACAAGGCAAAGAGGACTATTTGTGATGTAGTTCGAGATCATATCATACCCCATTTGATTGGGAAGACTTATGCATACGAGATGTGGTCATCTCTATGTAAGTTGTATGAGAGCTCCAATGAGAACCGAAATATGGTTCTTCATGACCGACTCAGGGGAATTGGCATGCTCAAGGATGAGTCGGTGACTTCATGCCTTGGTCGCTACACTCAGATTAGAGACGAGCTTGGAGTCGTCGGAGAAGTGGTGGAGCCTAACTCTTTGGTGAGGTAAGCTATGAATAGCTTCACCAAACCATGGGGTCCATTCATCCATGACATTGTTGCTAGGGAGGCCATGCCCACATGGGAGAGGATGTGGGATGACTTCATCCAGGAGGAGATTAGGCTTGTAGTAGAGGCCTCTGGACAATGGAAACAACAACAACGACAATTTGTTCAGGGTGATGAAGATCTTTCTCTTTGGACAAAGGGAAAGAAGAAGGCCGACCGTGGGGGTTGGCAGGGTCCCAAGTTTGGGGCCCCACCACAGGGGAGTGGAGGAGAGAGAAGCATTGGTCAGAAGAGAGATATGAGCAAAGTGAAGTGATTTGTTTGTAATAAGTTGGGGCAATGTGCTGGACAATGTCCCAACATGAAGAAGAAGAGGGGTGGTACCACAACTACAACAGAGGAGGTAGAGTTTCAGACTCGGTTTCAGAGAGAATGTTCTTTCCTCATATGTTGCACTTCAGTTGAGACGACACCCAGTATCTGGTATATTGACAGCGGGGCTTCAATCCATATGACTAGAGTCAAAGAGTATTTGACTGATCTCAGAGACACCGAGGTCAGGATGGAGATGACACATTGGTTAGAGTTGTTGGGATTGACACAGTTACCTTTCAAAGAGATAACATGCCACCTATATCGTTCAGGGACGTTCACTTTGTCCCTCGGCTGAAGAAGAATTTGATTTCAGTTTCTACCCTCCATGATAGAGGTCTTGAGGTGAGATTCAGGTGCACCGAGGTACTCATTCACCCTAAGGGGTCTTCTCTTGCCTCAAGACAAGTGATTGGAGTGAGGGATGGGAAATTGTTCAGATTTCTTTTTCAGCCTCTTCATGCATTGGTAGTGATCAACGACAACAACAAACAAATATGTGAGTTATGGCATCATAGGATGGCCCACCTACATCATGGAGCTCTCGGAGGACTGAGAGAGGTTGTGACTAGAGTGCCACAGATTAATACAGAGCATCATGATGTTTGCAGAGGGTGTGCACTTGGTAAGTTTACCAAGGCCTCATTCCCTAGAAGTGACACCATGTCAACTGAGATACTGGATTTAGTACACACGGACGTGTGTGGGCCCATGACTCGAAATTCCTTGAGTGGCTGTGAGTACTATCTCATATTTATTGATGACTGCTCAAGGAAGACTTGGATCTATTTCATGAAGGCCAAGAGTGAGGTCTTCAAATAGTTCCAAGAGTTTAGAGATCTTGTGGAGAACCAATCTGGAAAGAGGATCAAAGTCTTACGGTCGGATAATGGGGGTGAGTATTCCTCTAGACAGTTCATAGAATTTTGTGCCCATCATGGCATTAGAATACATATGACCGTACCATATAACCCCCAATAGAACGGGGTTTCTGAGAGGAAGAACCAGGATATTATCGGTACAACAAGATCCATGCTGCGCGATCAAAGTTTGCCTTTGTACCTTTGGGAAGAGGCGAGTGCTACTGCAGTTTACTTACAGAACAAGATCCGCCACAACATATTTGGAAGATGACTCCTAAGGAGGCCCTCACTAGTAGGAGGCCCGATGTCGAGCACATCAGGATCTTTGGGTGCTTGAACTTTTCTCATGTCCCCTCAGAGAGGAGGACAAAGCTAGACCGCATAGCCCAACAGGGGATTCTAGTTAGATACTCAGAAGTGTCCAAATCCTATCACATCTACATTCCACCACTTAGGAGAGTGGTGGTGAGCAGAGATGTCAGATTTGACGAGGATAGGGATTTTCAGAGATCTCTTGATTTGAGAGTCAGAGTTGAGGATGATGTAGAGGCACTGATTGATGTCTCAGAGGGATCACAACCTTAGATTATAGGTACACCAGTATTAGGGGTGACATGGTCACCATGCACAACTTTAGGGTCACAGTCAGATCATGTTCAGTCAAAGGGGGCACAAACTTCGGGTTCTCAGAGTGTTGAGACGAGTCCTGAGGAAGTCACACTTGGGTAGAGAAACCTTACTTCTCTGTTTACCACTTCAAAGAAGAGGAGACCTATATGGTTTCAGGAGACCCTGAAGGAGGCCAGAGGGAATGTAGGGGATCCCAAGAGTCAAATTAGAGAGAGCAGACCTCCAGTCATATTGGGAGCATATTTGGCACTAGTGACGAGTATTAGGGACACTGGGCCACATAAATTTGCATAGGCAATGGACCAACAGGTCTGGAGAGAGGCCATGGTAGAGGAGTATGACTCAATTATGCATAATGATGTTTGAGAGGTGGTTCCGAGGTCAGTGGGGAAGTCAATTGTGACTTACAGGTGGTTGTACAAAACCAAGTATGTTGTAGATGGAAGCATAGAGAAACACAAGGCCTGTTTTGTGGCGCGAGGCTTCTCTCAGATTGAGGGAGTCGATTATGATGAGACATTTGCACCAGTTGCGAGATACACCTCCATCAGGAGTATCATTTCCATAGCAGCAGAGATGGCTTGGAGCATTCACCAAATGGATGTGAAGACCACATTTCTGAATGGATTTATTGATGAGGAGGTGTACATAGAGCAACCACAGGGGTTTGAGGTGACTGATAGGG
>SNQJ01S0155964.1:7594-22369 GCA_010110895.2 Picea sitchensis | reverse complement strand
GCATAGTGCTTCATACATTCCATTCCTTGTGCTTGCATGACTGACAAAGGCATGATGTTGTTGGTAGCCCCACTATCAAACAAACAATTGTGCAATACAACATCATGATATTATATGGTAATGTAAAATGGTGTGACTTTTCCTCTTCACTTACTGATGAGAGGCTTTGTTGTTGTTTGGAATTTATAATTGCAACTTCCATTCTTGTATCTAATTGATCAAGTATCCTTAACAGGTTTTCCCTTTGTGTGGTATCTTGACTACTTGCATAAAAGGCAAAGTAATTCTAAGTTTAGATAACTCATTGATCACCTTATAAGTCATCCTTTGTGGAGTCTTTTCTTGGCTGGTAACAACTTGTTGCTTTGTTTTTTCTTCTTGATTCACAATTATTTTTGGGATCTGGTAAGATCTTGGTTCTTCTGATTCTTGATTCCATGGTCTAGTAGGAAATATATTTTTTCTAGGTCACTTTTTGGTTTGTATGTTTGGTGTTGGGTTAAGTGTTTTGACTTCAATTTCCATGTTTTCTCTTATAGGTGGGGGATTGTGAATTCAATTCCCAACCCCTCCATCTAGTTCAGTGATCAATTGAGAGATATTTTCATTTTTATAAGCCTTTGGGATTGGGTTCTCAGCCAACACCTTCAAGGATTTTCTGTATTTGTTATTTGGCAAGTTTTTCAACGCCTCTAGTTTTGGCCTTTGTTACTTTCTTTTCTCCTCATCAATGGGATATTTGGCACTATACAAGATCAATTTTCCTAAAAAATTAGGTGCATTTCAAATTTTTTTCTCTTAGCCTCGCTACCTATTCCATATATTTTCTCATGTCTATTACGTGTTTGGGAAAGCATTCATTGACCTCAAGCCTTCTCTTTTTTATCTTGTTCTCTATGGATCCTAGGGACCTAAGATAAATTCACAATAAATCGCAAAGACATGAAGAAACTCTTCAAATCAATGGCATTTCTCTCAGGTCTTTCTCAATCATCATCCATGAAAATGAGAAGCAGTTTGAAGCTCATAATGCTAATATTATGGGTATCTTGGAGGAACAAAGGAAGAAAATTGAGGAACTTGAGGAAAAACGTAGAATGTTGAAGCAACTAGTCTTGAGTTTACATAATGAACCCCAATCAAAAGCCTCCAATCAACAAGTATTCAATCATCAAGAGGAGAAAACTGAAGAGGAGGAGGAAGATGGTCAACAATCACCATTTTGATTTATATTTTTAAAGTAATATGTGTTTTGAAAGTTTTTTTATTGGCAATATACTTGCACTTTGAAATCTCTTGTTGTAGCAGATAGGCAAAGGAAGTTTTTGTTTGTAGTAGCTAAAAGTGAAACTTTGTATGAAATAGCTTATTAAATCTTTTGTATTTTTTCCAACCATTTATGGCCACTTGTAATTCAAAATTTCATAGTCTCAGTTAAAAAAATAAAAATTGGTAGCAACATTGTTGAATGTTAAGACTGTGGTTTCAAGCAAATTGTAATTTCAACCTCGAAAAAAAAGGGTTCTATTGGTATCACCTATTTTTTATTTGAGGATTGACTTTATGGTTATGTTTGTAAAAATACTCTTTTTCTAGGCTATGGTTTCGAAAATGTTATAATTTTGAGCTAAACAAAAGTGTTAATGGTAGCACCACTTTTGATTCAGGGGTTGATTTTAATATTTTGGCTGCAACGTGTTGGACTCCAATTGTCGTTAGACCAAAACCCGCGGGCGTTAATGTCCACCAAAATCGTCATAGTTAGGATCCACGAGAGGTTGTTAAACCATGTCGCGGAACTCATAGGGAGTGTTGACCACATACGCCAACAAAGCCCCCTTAGCATTACCTAGGGAGTTTCGAACTCGAGACCTGTCACTCTCATACCATTTGTTTGACTTCGATTTTCGTTAGACCAAAACCCGTGGGTGTTAATCTCCACCACAATCATCAAAATTAGGATCCACGAGAGGATGTTAAACCATGTCGCAAAACTCATAGGGAGCGTTGGCCACATATGCCAACACAATGGTATTACTAGTAAAGTGGTACTACTAGTAGTATCACTTTACATTTTGGGGGTTGATTTTAATTTTTTTGTTGCATTGATACCATTTGTTGAGGAAATGGTTTCAAACAAGTTGTAATTTTAACCTAGAAAAAAAAGGTGCTATTTGTAACATTGGTTTTTGTTCAGGGGTTGATTTTAAGGTTTTTGTTAGATTACATATTTTTAAGGTCGTGGTTGTAAAATGTTGTAATTCTAACCCCCCCAAAAAAGAATTCTACTTGTACCACCACTTCTTGATCTCGAGGTTGATTTTTTGGTGATTTTTATGCAAAAAATATGTATTTTTAGGGCTAGAATTCTTGTTTTGAGGTCATCGTTCCCCTAATATGCTACATTGATTACCTAAGGTAGATTTGAATAAGTTTGATGGGTCTAATATGATAGGATGGGTTGACTAGATGGAACATTATTTTTCCCTCTATGCTATAGATGATGACCTATTGAAACGCAACATAAGAGTTTTATATTTGGATCGGGATGTTGGCAATGGTGGTAATGGCATAAGAAAGCATCTCCAAGATGCATTGGATGGGATTGGTTTGTGAAAACCATTTTTTCTTGCTTTAATAGGGATACCAATTTTGTGGGATTGCTTACCAAATTGAGTCCAATAAGAATGGTGGAAGAATATGTTGATGCTTTTGAGTGCTTGGAAATCAAAATAGAAAATTTGACTTATGATTTTTTCAAGCAACAATTTATCAGTGGTTTGAAGGAGGAAATAAAATCTCACATTGAGATGAATAATCATGCTACCATAGTTGGAAGCCTCGTAGTTAGCTTGTCATGCAATGATGGGTTGTGACATATGCCCAAACTTTGTGCCTCCTTGACATCCTACTCTACCCCTCAAGGTCCATAAGTTGATGTAGGTAGAAATGGTAGAATGTTAACTCAAAGGTCTTTTCTATAACTGTGATGAAAAATATTTCGCCAGGGATAAATGTAAGGGACATAAATTATTTATGGCCATCTCAAGGGGCATTTATGATAATGAATTTGACAGGTTGATTCCAAAGGAAATCACACCTTCTACAAAGGGCGTTCCCACTCTCGACCAACATTGTGAATAACCCCAAGTCTCATTTCATGCCTTAATCAACATTTCTTCTCCTTATACATTAAAGTCGGTCAATTGTGTTAAGCATAGGAAGGTGATTGCCTTAATAGACAACAAAAACACCCACAATTTCATTCATCATAACATCACAGAAGAAACACATTACTATACCCATGTTGTTAACAATTTTCAAATTTTGATTGAAAACGGGGAACCTATGAAATGTGGTGGTAAGTGTGACATTGTGAAACTCCAAATAGGTGATTATTTCCTAAAAATTCACATATTCTCCACTGACATGGGAAGTTGTTATATTGTTTTGGGTGAAGAATGGTTCATAACACTAGGTCGCATAACCATGGGTTTCTTAGAATTTTACATGTGTTTTAATAAGGATCATTGCTACACTATCAAAAGTCTCAAAGCGGGATCTCCATAAATAGTAAGTTCCTAGTATAGGGAAAATCTCCTAAAGAAGGGAAAATTATGGCTATTGCTTATCTAGTTGATATGTGGCATCCTTATTTGATTGGGTGTCATTTCTATATTATGACAAACCATCACATTTTGAAATGCTTCTTGGGACATAGGTTGTCCTCACCAAAGAAGCAAAAGAAGGTGAACAAAATTTTAGGATACAATTTTGAGATCATCTACATGAAGGACAAGGAGAACATGAGAACATGGTGGCTAATGCTTTATCTGGGAAATATGTTGAGGAAGGCTTCCTATTTTTTTAATCTTTACCAATGATTTATTGTATAGAGAATGTATGTAAGGAATGATTGGTGGATGTCAAGATCATTCAATTTATCCAACAACTCCAAAAAAACCACATATACATTAGGGATACACTTGGTAGAATGATGCATTGCAATATAAAGGGCATATATTTTTGTTCCATAATTCAAGAATCGAATCAAGCTTGTTAAATTACATTCCTCTCCCATAACAGATCAAGGTTTCATAAAACATATGAATAGAATAAGAATTGTTTTCTTTTTGGAAGGCATGAATAAATACATTCCCATCTTTGTGGTAAAATGTGACACATGCCAAAGGAACAAGGGTGAAATACTGAAGCTCGTCAGAGCATTATAGCCTTTACTAATTCTTGCAACAATTTGGATTGACATTTCCATGGTTGTTGACTTCCTTTCCAAATATGCCCACTTTTGTGCCTTACAACACCCTTTAAGGCCTCCATGGCATGCCTAATTCAATTGTGTTGGATTGTGATCCTCCATTCACCAACAATTTATAGCAAGAGTTGTTTAATATGCAAGATACCCATATCATCCCCAAGGAAATGGTCACATAGAAATGGTGAATAAGTGTTTGGAAACATATTTGTGATATTTTTCCTTAGAAAGGTAGGAACAATGGGTTCATTGGTTACCCCTTGAAAAATGGTGGTATAATACCACCTATCATGGTCCTACCAAAATTTCACCATATGAGGTAATCTATGGAAAGAAAAACCATTAGTGGTCTTGAACTTACTAGGCACATCGAGGTTTCAGGAGGTAAACAAGACCTTGAATTCCCATGAAAACATTCTTCATACATTCAAAGACAATTCCATGTTGGCTTAGAATAAAATGAATCAATAGGCTAATCAACATTGATTCAAGTTCCACTTTGAAGAAGGAGATCATGTGTTCTTTTGTCTCCATCCCTATAAGAAGACATCGCTCAAGGAGAAGAATCACCAAAAGTTTGCACCTAAGTTTTATGGACCATATCCATCACTCAAACATATTGTACATGTTAGTTACAAATTGGATATCCCAACCCACTCTAAGATCCAGTAGTGTTTCACACGGGGGATTCACCTTATTGACCAATACCTTATCACGTTCATTCATAAAGGGGTTTTTTTAATTATGAAAAATAGAATCAATATATTGTAGGTATTGGGGGGGTGTAGGTTACAGGGGGGTATATAGGTATTGGGGGTATAAAAAGGGGGATTTTCAGTAAAAATACGGGATATCTAGTAAAAATAGGGTTCTTTTATGGGAAAAGTGTATTGGGAGGGGGTTACACAAAAGAGTTTTGAGAGGTATTTATCAATATATAATGAAATTAGGGGTATTCTTTAATATCCCACTAACGAACGCACTATGTCACGGGTTCATTGAGTGGAGACCTTGTGGTGTTTCACATGTCATGCTTGAAGAAACCGGTATGGCCAAATTTTTGAGTTCAAACCATCCTTCTAGAACTGAAAGAAGAGAGTTCCATTTGGTTACCACTAGAGGTAGTTTTAGAGAAAATAGAGTGCCCTATGTGCTAGCATACTATCCAGGAAGTCTTGATCCAGTGGAAGGATACATGAAGCGAAGATGCCACACGGGAACCATCCACAATCCCAAAACATTATCCACGTCTTTATCCTAGAGAAAAAACATTTCTTTTGAAGGGGAAGGGCATGTTAGGGTCCCACCCTAGCTCCCTTAGTTAAAGGAATATGTTGTCACTTAATGTATATCGGCCATCTTTATTAAATAATGTCCACTAGGTAGTTAGAGTGTGTAAACAACAACTGTAAGGTGGCCTCATTAAAGAAGGTCCACTAGGTAGTTGATGCAACCTCATCAATTAAGGCCCACTAGGTGGTTAGAGTTTTACATAGATATAAATTATTTGTAGTAGTAGAAATTGTACAATAAGCGGCCAAGTGATTATTATTGTGTTGGAGATTTTCTCAATTTGAGGTTACCCTCTCGAAGAGGCAAGTGAACATTTCTTCCTATTCAAAATATCAATAAAGGTTTTCCTATTGTTGCTAATTCAATACTTGGTTATTTTTTTTCTTTCCGTAGTTACATTTTTGTCAATATTTCTATGAGTTTTTTTGTTTCAAATGTCAAGGTACACCATAGTCACATCATCATTATGCATGGACATTACACATCTCCAACATATTGGACTGTAAAATGCACTTGCTTCTCTCGAAGAAATCAAGAATTTTGGGTGGGTTTTGATCCACTTATATGTGCACATAGACCATGCTATCTATGCCTCGTGCATTCGACCACTACCTTTGAGTAAACATGTTATGTTAAGGTTCCAAATAAAATCCAAAGAAAAATTAAACCTTGGTTGGTGTAGATTATTTTAATATTAGGTGTATAAAATATGAACTTTTTATTATTTATTTATTTATTTGATTTCCCCAAGAAATATAGTCCATCACTTTCCTGCGTATTAAGCAATCCAAGTGAGGATGTTGGTGTATTGCCATCCCATTGTGGATTTCCCCCTCTTCCCCAATGTTTTGAATGAAGGATGGTTGTAACCACCAATTGAAATACCAATGAGTAACCCCAACTCAAAATCAATGAAATTTGATCTCGAGACCTCCGTGAATTTTCACAATAGCATCTACTGATCAAGTTAACTCTTGGGGATAAAATATTAATTGAGAAACATGGGAGTGGAATTTGATCTACTTATGTGTGCACAAGTCCTTTAAATTAGAAGGACATAGAGCGGGATTTGTTCCACTTATATGTATAAGGGTCATCAGACCATTTAATATAAAATGTAAAACTTTAATTAATTAACCCCACTCCAAAGAGAATATAGAAGTTTAGCTTTCACTACATATGTTTATATGAATAGGGCGATTCATGCCTTACACATTGCACCATTACCTCGAGGTGTTTTCATGGTTACTTTAAGATATTGGGTGAGTATCAACGTATTAAACGCTTAGAGGGATTATAAAAGATTTGAGATGCAATATCTTGATTCTTAAAAGATCCCAAGTTAAGATGGATCTATGCTAATATTTTGTTTTTCTTTTCCAAAGAAAACAATTATATTTGACATTTTTGAGATGAAATCAAACACGGTGTCTTACTTGTCAGCTCTATGAAGTGACTTCTATACTGTCTGAAAAAATAGTCCTATAACTACTAATTGTAGTATTTCATACAAAAAAAACATGTCCACTATGAGGCAACATATCTTTGAATAAAAAACAAACTTTTATTGTCCAAAACCATAAATTGTCTAATGATTGAGTCTTCTCTTCTTTTGTAAGAATTTAATTAGAATAGAAATCATAAAAGAGACTTGACTATCACTAATATGAGAACATCCCCCCTAAACTCATGCTCAATCAAAGTCGCTTCCTACAAAGAAAAAGCTTCTATAGATAGGGGGTTTGCTCTTGTATATCATTCCTCGAAAATGTGATTAAAAAAAACTTCTTTGAACTTTTCCTTTACCTCTAGCACTTTGATCATGATATGGCCTAGAGCCAAAATGGAAATTTGATAGTTATTATTATCCCAACCCATCAACAACTTGGAGTCCCCCATCACTTGAAACTTTTGTATTCCTTTATCTACATCTACTTTTAGAAGAATCCACAAGGCATAAAACTCAACTATGCTATTTGTCTCTTGACCTGCTCCATATTTCAAAGAAAAATAATGAGAATCATTAACATAGATAATTCCCTTAGGCACACACATACATAGAGTTCCTTGACAGGGTCCATAAAAAAAAAACCTACGTTGTTGTTGATACATGTTACCTCACTCTACTTATGTATATTTTTTTCCTTTTAGGGTCCTCCTCCTCTAACAATTTAGAAATGCGGATGCAGGGAGTGAAGCCATCATAAGTTTTCTACAAACGACAAGCCCGCATCCCACATCCCCTCATCGCGTAGACCCACAAGCCCACATCCCCACATCCCACAAACCTACAAATCCACAAGCCCGCATCCCACATCCTCGCATCTTGCAAATCTGCATCCCCGCATCTTGCAAACCTGCATCTTGCATCATGAAAACCCACAAACCCGCATCCCACATAATCCTTCCTCTCGCAACCTGCATGCCATGCCATTTCTTGATTCCCGCAACCCACATCCCATGTGATTCAACACCCATCTTCCACACAGGATGCGATTGATTTTCCTGAGGTAATCTCGTCATATCCATCATACAGTTCCCACATGATAAGAATGACTATTATTAATTAATGAGGATTAATTCTTGCATGTTTCCCCTGATCACTGTGTACACAAATGATAGTTACCATTTAATGAGTGGCATGCACCAAACATGCAAAGGGGAAATTTTTTGAACAATGAATTGGCCCTAATATGTGATTAAGGGGTACCTATAAAACATGAAATCAAAGTTATATACATAATATTCACACTTACCCAAGTGCATTGATAGTGGAACAAGATGGAAAATAAGAAGAATAAAGAACCATTCTCTAGAGACACGGTAATTTTGTTGGCTCATGACAATAAGGATTTTCAATAGTTTATAGTGTGTAAGTCGTATTTTGAACTTTGTCATGAAGACAATCTCATAAACAAACTCTGTGTTTTAGGGATAGTAAAAGTTGGATGTGTGTCTGAGACATGTTATTTCAGATAATGGGTCACCTGGTGTTCTAAGAGATTTGATTCAAAGCATCAACTCATTGAGGTTAAGGAAAGCGAAAGAACTCTTATCCCTTTAGCATTGAATATGTTAAGAAGGATGCTACGTCTCCCAACACCATACATAGTGTTAGCGACATTTCTTGTCCTGGGCCTAAAAGCATCCAGGTCTGCAGGTTGCACGAACAACGCCCAAGCGTAGCATGTAAAGCCCCATTTCGGGCTGAAAATCAAGTGAGCGGGCGAAATCAGGTTGTCAACAGCACAGATTCATCCATAGGAGCAGATCGACGGTCGGCGGGAAATCACGGTTAGCGGAGTTGCGCCGGGATTAGCGCGATGGGTAGCGTCTATATACATTCATGTAGGATCTCGTTCGTCCATCCAAAAGGACACGTGGTGCGCGATCATGTCATGTTGGCATTCGGGGATTCGAGGGGTAAGAGCTCCTTGTCATTTTACGTCTCGAAACCCCGAACCCGAAACGCCGATAAGCGCCTTTGAAGCTAAGCCCATGGTCCTAGCACCCGGTCATGTCAAGCGAGCCTGATAATGGAGGCAACCCTCTTCTAGCATCAAATGCCATCTCGACCGTTCCTCTGGAGGACACACGGTGTACATCCATGCTTTCATGGTTTGTTCAATCAGGATTTTGAGAAGCGTTGCATCGTGAACCCCCGGTGCCAGAAATCCCGAAAGAATCGGGACAGTCCATCTGAAGGACACACGGCACAAGATCTGAGCCACAGGTGGGGCCTTTCGAGATTTTCATAGTGAAAGCGTCGAAGTCATCTCAGTCGTCCATCCATCGATGAAACTCGGGCGCGTTGGACTTAAAGGGGGCATGGTTCTGGGCGGCCAGGATCTGCATGCTCNCCGGAATTGAGCGCATAACTCTCTAACGGTCAGGATCGAGGCGCCTAAATCAACGGCTGAGGCTTCATTCTGGACCCCCCTTGCCTTTCTGCCTTTAATCGGGGGGGGTCCGGAATTGATGTGTTATTATTGTGGGGCCCTTGGCCTAACGTGTCACCTTTGGTATCGTCCTCCCCGTTTCCACTTGTTTTCCACTTACCACCTCCCTTTTCCCTTGTCATCTATCCAACTTCCCTCTCTCCATCCACTTGGCACCTCCTCAGCTCATCATCCTCTTGTCTCCTGCCATGTGTCCCTCTCATTCCCAGTCACCTCCTCCTGTACTCCCGCACTCCATGCTCCTTCCTCCTCTGTCTTATTCAGACCGCGTGGCATTCCTCAGTTGATGTTACAGCTCCCATTTCTTCTTCGCCACCTCCACAGTGTTCACGCCTTTAACCCCCCGTCACACCCTCGTCCACATCCGCCATAGGGATCCCTCGCAGTAGTCCAACGAAGTAGCGCCCAAAGAAGGATCGTTCAGCTAATCCAAATGGCAGCGCGAGGAGACCTCCACGTCCCAGTAGGTTGTTGACCGAGGACGTCCCTAGTCCCAAGAATGCAGTTATGGCAGTTGTTGTTGGTGGTTGAGCGTCATCTCCGCCATAAAGAGGAAGGTCCAGCAAAGGATTAATTGACGTCGACTCACCTATAGAAGGATAGTCTGAAATCTAGTGGCGTCTGTCATAGGCGCACGATCATCTAGAGTCTGCATAGGCAGGCTGTCAGAAGCCATGCAAACGCAATTCTTTAATGCAACGTCTCGTTTTTGCTGCTATGGTTGTTTCGAGTATATGTAGGCGTTTTCGCCATTTTCGTAGGTATCGATGGTAGAGCAAAGCTCCCAGCTGTAAAGTTTTAGCAACACTCTAGTTCTCTGGTTATGCATCTGTATGTGAGATTTCTTGTTTTATGACAGACAATCTTTCTTACTCCATCTGATTTTCGTCTTATGCTGAGAGAGTTCGTGAACGACTGATTCGTGCGAATTATTGCAATCATGTTATGATAAAGGATTTATTGTTGCATTGTTGTATTCTCTGGTGTTTTGTGTTTGAATGTAAGAAGATCTTGTGTTTAGATGCCTTCTCCTACAGTGTGTTAGAAGCCTGATGTTTATAATAGACCCTTGCACTCCTCTTATACAAGTCTTCCCCCTACTCACCCTCATTACAACTTACTGTTTGGAGTTTATCTAAGACCTCACTTGCCCATGCATGCCTGGCCTAGTTGCAGAGTTGGAACAATATTGTTTTGAGTTAACTTCCATTCGATCACCCTTATCATAAACAAATCGTGACATAAATTGATGGGCGTCGGGCTCTGCTCCTGCTGCAATCCAGGAGTGACTTCCGTCGCCAACATTTCTGGCACCGTTTCCGGGGACGAAGTTGAAAATTTTCCCTAGGATTGAACGACATTGAACCTTTGATTATGAAGGTGCATCAGGTATCAGAGCCTTTAAAGATTGCTACTGTGCACCTGGCGACTCCATTGTGACGACTCCACTGGGGCAAACCTACCGTGTCAATTGTGGCTTTCATAGGCAGACACACGTGCTCCCATCCACAGTTGCCTCTAGCTACACCTGAAACTAATCGAGAGGTGGTCCTTGGAAAAGGAAAGGCCTCTGAAGGAGAAGCTATCGTCGTTGAACCAAGTAATCTGCCATCTCCTTCTGTAAGAACTCCATTTTCTCCTCCTCGGTTTCCTAGCAGACCGCTTTCTGAAGTTTCCCATTTCCTGAATTTCGGGAGTGTTCCTGTTGGGGTTTCCCCCTCTGGTCTGGGATTAGAGGTTGAAATCCTTGTCACTCCCATCTCTCCTGAAGCTGTACCTTGGCGTAGACCTAGGACCACAGAAGATTTCCCCACTCCTAGCTTTACCGCTCCTCCTCTTGTTACTGTTGTCGCTTCTGTGCGAAGGGAAACATCAGTCGACTTAAGCTCGCTAGCCTTCTCCCTAAATCCCCTATTGTTTCCCACTCCCCTTAGAATCTCACCCTTGGTATCCCCTTTTCAAGCTCCCTCTCCTCTGAGTTCTCCTCCACCGAATATTCCCATGGCAGGAGTAAATCCCCCTATGACCAGAATGGAGGCTATCATAGCCGCTAGGTATGCCCCCCTTGTGTTACCTCAGCCTCTCAATGCCCTCCTGACAGATGGTTACCTCAAGAAGCTGCCCAAGTTTACAGGTGAGGGGGACATAACTGCAGAAGAACACCTAGAATCATTTTACCGTTTCACATATGATAATGTCATCATGCATGCAGACGTATGGATGAGGATTTTTGTCCATAGTCTCCAAGGCAAGGCTAGAAAATGGTTTAAGGCCCTAGCTCCTGGATCTATTGATGGGATTGAAGATTTAGATAGTGCCTTTTTGAGACAGTGGGGAGATAAAAAAGGATTTCATGTATTACATGACAGAGTTTGGGTCGTTGAAGAGAAAAGAAGGAGAGTTTGTCGCCGACTTCTCCAAGAGATTTAATAAAATGTACAACAAAATCCCTGCTGAGATAAAACCCTTTGAAGCCTCTGCAAAGATCACTTATGCTAGCGCCTTTGATCCTGATTTATGCCTCATGTTGAGGGAAAGAAGAGCCACTACTCTGGCCCATATGCAGGATGCATCCGTGGAGGTAGAATCTAATATATTGGCTCTTGACCGACTCAGGAACACTGCTGATAGAAACATATCCAGGCAGAGGCTTGAAGCTTCCTCATCCAGTTCCTCTCCCCTGCCCCTTTAGACAGATGAGACAGCTAGAGTACTAAAAGAACTTTCTACCAGGATGGAAAGGTGGGAGTTAGAAGGGAAGCCCATGTACAGAAATCCCCAGAATGTTGATGGTAGAGGTTTCAGGAGACCTAATAACAATGGACCACAGGCCTTCCCAAGGGAACAAAGGGAAAACGGAAGAGAAGATTAAAGGATTCAAACCCCTATCCAAAATAACCTGGTTACTCACGAGGGAGGGGAGGAGATAGACGAGTTCGACCCCGAAATTCATTGTGTTGAAGAAGCTCCTCCTTTTCCCCATTTGACTCAGTCTGCATATGAAAAATCTCTAATGAACATCCAAATCCATGAGTTCGGTAAGGGAGAAAGGGTCGGTCACACCTCTAACAGATACAATCTCAGGTCAAGAAATAAATAAGGAGACTTTGACAGCCAAGACCAACCCCTCATAGCAGATAGGCCTACTAAATCTGAAACAACCACTACTAAAGAAAAGAAAACTCAGAGTGCTTCATCAGCAGCCAAGGAGCCTGACACTAAGGTAAGGGAAGCTCCTAAGCCTATCCCCTCCTTCAATTTTGAGCATGAGATTCAGAAGATTAGAATTCCTGTACCCCTATCTGAACTCGTTAAAAATGAAGATTTCAAAAGGTCCCTCTCCAAGTTGCTACAATCTGAGTCCCCCCAGCCTCCCTCTAACTCAGTGAACCTTCAAGATGAGAAACCAGCTGTCATTCTAGGTCCCATGGTAGAAGACAGAGATGATTCATCCCCTCCCTTCTACACCTCCCTGAACATACATGATAAAGTGTTGCATAATTGCCTCATGGATTCAGGAGCTTCCATAACCTTATGCCCAAGGTAGTCATGGAAGAACTGGGACTGGAAGTGACAAAGGCCTATCATGACTTGTACTCTTTCGATTCAAGGAGGGTGCAATGTCTTGGAGTCATCAAAGATCTGGTGGTCTCTTTATTTCAGCTACCCATAAAGAGTGTGTTCATGGACATTGTGGTAGCTGATGTTCCCCCCAAGTTTGGCATGCTATTGTCTAGGTCTTGGATTAAAAGACTTGGAGGAACGTTACAGATGGATCTCACATATGCCACCATTCTAGTCTTTGGAGGGGAACACAGGAGGTTGTACAGAGAAACCCAACTAGCCTATATTGTCAGTGATGAAGCAAACCCCACTAATCACCCCATCTTTGCACTTGACATCGATTTAGGGTCTAGTTTGTTGTAGATCACTGAAACTCCTGAGGTCCCTTTATAGATAAGAAAGCAGCCCATTCTTAATCAGGAGATACCTCCTCCAACCACCTCTATTTGGAAGATGTTCTTTGATGGAGCTTCCTCTAGAATAGGCGCAGGGGCTGGAGTGATTTTCATATCGCCCTGTCAAGAGACCATATCTCTGTCATACAAGCTGGAATTTGAAACCACCAACAATGTGGCAGAATATGAAGCTCTTGTTCTGGGTATGAGGGCTACAAAGGAAATGGGAATTAAAGAGATAGCAGTATTTGGAGATGTTGAGTTGATTATCCAGCAAGTCAGAAATGCTTATCGTGCTATTAATCCCCGGCTCAGAAATTACAGAAATGAAGTATGGGACCTGATTGATGATTTTTTCTTGGCCTTTAACATTTCTTTCATCCCGAGGGGGGAAAATACTTCAACTGATTCCTTAGCCGTCTCAGCTAGTTTGCTCAAAGTTCCTCTACCTCCTAGGGTCAAATATGATGTTGAAATAAGATATAGGCCCTCTGTACCGGACAATGTCAAGCATTGGAAGGTATTTGAAGATGATCTGGAGATCGAAAAGTTTCTCTAATCTGTTGATGAATTTTCTACGTTGCACATTGATAAGGATCCTGACCCGGAAGGTGACCCTCACCCTGAGGTGTTTTTAAATGAAATTGCTAATCACCAGATTATTCAGTTGCCCAACAATCACATTCTGAGAGGACTAGTCCCTTTGGAAAGATTGTTCGATGGGAATGATGTGGCAATAAAGGGTAGGGTTTCAAATGAAGATGCTGATACAACCGAATGCAACATTGGCACACATGAGGAGCCTAAGTTTGTCAAATTATCAAGCAGTTTGACCAGAGAACAGAGGGTCGAATATACTGAGTAGTTGAAAGAGTTTGATGATGTGTTTGCATGGACATACGAAGACCTCAAGACTTATGACACATATGTCATTGAGAACAAGATCCCACTGAAAGAAGAGGCTAAATTGTTCAGGCAGAAGATGAGACAGATAAATCCCATGTTGCTACATGTCATGGAGAAAGAAGTGAAGAATTTGCTAGATGCCCAAATCATTGTCCCCTTGAGATATTCCGAATGGGTGGCCAATTTGGTCCCAGTAAGGAAGAAAAGTGGAGAAATCAGACTCTGTGTTGATTTCAGGAACCTGAACAGGAGATCAAGGAAAGACAATTATCCCCTGCCCAACATGGAACACATATTGCAAAGGGCAACGGGTGCCTCTAGGATATCCATGATTGATGGTTTTTCTGGTTATAATCAGATATCAGTCATGCATGAGGACAGAGAA
>SNQJ01S0155963.1:7154-29523 GCA_010110895.2 Picea sitchensis | reverse complement strand
ATTTACATATACTATTGCCAAAAACTGCAATGATATTGTTGATGTTCAGACGAAGTAGGGACGTGTTGTCCATTGCTGAATGATCAGTCTCGAATTAGAAACGAGAATCACTGGATTAAGGGGTCGCCTTCTACATTGGGCTCCATTCATCAAATCTGGAGGGAGAGAGCTGGGAGTTTAACTGTGAGCAGATGTAATAACAGAGCAAATCCGGCCGGGGGGGCAGCGATGGGAACAAGCTTTGTACCACGTCAGCAGTGATTGAGTCGATTAACCTTCGAAGAGATTAAAGGTGGAGATTGGGCTCTCTATACCATTTACACAATGAAAGACCGAGAGCCTTCCAATAACACCATTGAGAGCCCTCTTTGATAGCGAATCCGCAACCTGATTGTGTGACCTGTGAATGTGTCGGAACTGGATGTCAGAGAACTTGTTTGCTAACATCCTCGTTTCACGTTTCCAACCCTCTAAGTGAACTGAATGAAGCTTGCTGGATTGATTTATCCAATCGATAATCAGTTTCGAGTCTCCCAAAACACAGAGGTGGTCTAAAGACCAGAAATGTGAAAGGGATAGAGAAACCCAAAGGCCCATTAACTCCGCTTTATTGTTTGATCCCGATCCACAATTTAGGAACCAGTAGGTAGTCCTGGACTGGTGACTTTTGAGTGTGCCCCCTGCCCCACAACAGAGGCCGCTTTGTAGAGCTGCACCATCAAAACAAACGAGAGTGGTGCCATCCAACAGATGGAAATCGATGGCTTTTGCGTGGATCATCTTTTGGGAGGTCGGCTGCCAGATGAAGTTGGAGTGAATCCTGTGAAGAACAGAATGGTAGGAGGGAGGCCGCCCTTCAAAAAGAATCTGGTTCCTTTCTATCGAGATCCACCAGCAGACAAGGGCAGCCAATGAAAAAGGAGCATATTTGTGAATTTGCCAAGCAGCAAAACACTCAGAGACGGAGTCTCCCTTCCATATAAGAGAAGGAGACCAATGCTGTAGAATGATAGTCCATAAATTCACAGAGAATTTGCAATGAATTAGTAAGTGATTTATGTTTTCCGTAGCTGAGTTGCACAGAGAGCAGTGGCCAGGCCCCTGCCAGCCCCTTTTTTGGAGTGCCTCCCAGGTAAGCGGCCTCTCCTTGATACACAGCCAAATAATTTTTTTTATCTTAAGTGGAATGGACCAGTGCCAAATGGAAAAAAGCCACGGGATCACATCACTGCAGTCGTCAAGGTTGAAGAGAGCTGAGTAGGCGTTTTTGACAGTGAGGAAGCCCGATCCATCACCCCCAGCCCACAGAAGAATGTCTGGACAGTCAAGGAGTGAGATTCCAGCCGCACTAAGAGCATGAGTGTAGTTGTTCCATTCCCTAGCCAACTGAAAGGGAAGCTGAAGTTCATTGCTAGTGATCCAGTGGTCCCGTAGAAATCCCGAGTTTGTAGTCACTTTGATCTGAGCCAGGTAGCCCAGGCTCTTAAGAGCAAGATGGGATCTGAGAGTTGGCGAGAGGATGGAGAGATTCTCCAAACCAAGGATCTTATCCTTGGCGAGTAAGATCTCAGTACCATTGTCGGGCTTCCAACGAAGCCAGTGAAGAACCACTGGAGAAGCGGATAGGAGACCCTTCCAAAAGGGAGAGGCGCGTTGTTGCACAAGAGAGGGTCTTCTCAACCAGAGATGGAGAGGTAGAGAGTCAAGATACTTGTCAGAAACAACTTTCTGCCAAATGTTGCAATGAGAAACTCCTCTCCAAAAAGAACAGGCTAATAAAGCAGTGTTGAAAGTAGATAGGTTCTTTAAACCCCATCCTCCAGCCTTACGGGGTTTGTAAATGGATTGTCATTTGCAGAGGTGGAATCGATGGCTATCAACACGATCATTCCAAATGAAATTGCAAGAAAGTCTTCGAAAAAGAATAATAATTTTATTTGGAATCCGCTCAAGGGACATCCAGTAGACAGCCAGCCCTTCCAACACAGATTTGACTAGGATGAAGCGTCCACCCAGGGACAGCCACTTGTTGCACCAAAAACTTATCCTCCTTTCGAACATCGCCACGAGCCAGCTCCAATCTGCGGGTGTGGAGGCTCTCGGCTTCAGCCTATAACCCAAGTAACAGAATCCCTCTTTTAAATCAATGAAAGTGTAAGGAATGAATCTTTTGAGCAGCAAGAGCTCTGCCTCAGAAATCCCCCAATAGTGGACCGTTGACTTTGAGGAGTTGATTGACAATCCAGTGACTGTGCAGAAGACTTGCAGTGTATCCAAAATAACAATCCAATCAGGCAGCTCAGCTCTTGACAATAAGAGAATATCGTCAACGAACATAAGATGAAGAATTTTGTAGAGTTTAGAGACCTTTAAACCAGAGATCTTGTGTTCGGCAATGGATTTTGAGAGGAGTAAGTTGAGACTTTCCATAACAAGAATGAAGAGATAGGGGGAAAGAGGGCATCCCTGTCGGAGTCCCCTTTCGCTGTTGAAAAAACTAGTCGCCTCCCCATCAATGAGCATCGCAAAATTGGCACTTGTGACACAAGCCAGGATCCAAGCTGAAAACTTTTCACCGAATCCCACTAAAAGTAGAATGAGTCTCAAGTAGTTCCAGTCTATACAGTCAAAGGCCTTTTTGAGATCAATTTTCATTATTAAGGCCTTTAATTTTTTCTTCTTGATTGAATGGATGCACTCATGAGCCGTAGCAATGGCATCTTGAATTCTCCTTCCTTTTAGAAATCCAAGTTGTTCCATAGAGAGACCCCTTACCAGGAATGGTTTCATGCGATTGGCAATGACTTTAGAGACCAATTTGTATACAAGATTACAAAGGGATATAGGTTTGTAATCGTTAAAAGAGACAGCGTTGTTTTCTTTGGGTATCAAAATCAGGAAAGTGGAGTTTAAGTTTCTTATGATCATACCTTTTGTGCGAGTGTCTCCGACCATTAGTAGGAGGTCCGGCCCAACTAGATCGAAAAAGTGGGAGAAAAATTCTGACGTCCAGCCGTCAGGCCCCGGACTCCTCTCCTTTTTGAATTGTGTAAGAATGAGCTTAAGCTCCTGGAGTGTGACAGGCCTGTAAAGATCAGGGGCTTCAAGATCCGTTACTAATCTTGGATAGAGGCTAGCGAAATCTACTTGTTGTTGCAGTAATGGACAGTCCACTCCCTTGAATAACTTTTTGAAATAGGTAACCGCCTCCGCCTTGATGTCCTCTTGGCCACGGAGCTTCTCATGTTGATGTTATCATTATGTTGAGCTTCTCATTTTAAAATTAGTTTTAAAATGTGTGAAACTTATTCATAGTTTAGGAGTTTGTGTTTTTATTAATTGTGCGGAGTCAAAAATTTGTTATTACTCATCTATTGTTACCTAGCTGGATTATCCCTTCATTGTAGCTTGCACTAAGTATTCTTTGAAATGTGTGAAACTTATTTACATTTTAGGAGTTTATGTTAGTTTTTATTGTGTGGAGTCAAAAATCTCTTATTACTCATTTATTGTTACATGACCGGATTATCCCTCATTGTTACTTGCACATAATTTCCATCTTCCTTATTATTTTCTCTAAATACATATATAATGCAAGATGCTCATAACAAGGTTTATCATAACTTGAGGTGGGTTCCATTCCCCTTCACTTATTCATTTCCTCCTACAAGTTTCCCCACTCATCACAATAAAGGAAATGAGTTTGCTAGGACCTCTCTTTTGTTATTTTCATGTTGTTTCTTAATTATCATTTTTTCTATGTTTAGAAGGGTTTGATATACTATATTGTGATGGTCCTTCTACCATACCTTTTAAGACTTTAATCTAAATATGTACTTAGGTTTGTTAATCTATTAGCTATGTAGTTTTATAATCTTTAAATGTGGTTTAATCTCATTTCTTTAAAGACTAACTTTGTTTTTGATATATTTTAAATAAAGTAAGTAAGTAATTTCCAATTATGGAATTATAAAACATATTACCAATTTAAAAAATCAATAAAAGAAATGAGTTTGCTAGGACCTCTCTCTTTTGTTATTCTCATGTTGTTTCTTAATTATCATTTGCTCTATGTTTAGAGGGGTTTGATATACTATGTTGTGATGGTCCTTCTAATGGTCCTTCTACCATACTTTCTAAGACTTTAATCTAAATGTGCACTTAGGTTTGTTAATCCATTATATGCAGATTTCTAATCTTTAAATGTGGTTTAATCTCATCTCTTTAAAGACTAACTTTGTTTCTGACATATTTTGAAAAAATAAAGTAAGTAATCTCTAATTGTGGAATTATAAAACATATCACCAATTTAGAATAACTTGATTTTCTAGAAACCACCTTCCACCCCTAAATACTTTATTTTCATTTCTTGTATCACATTTTTATACCTTTCTAAAGGGGTCATTACTCAATACAAACTTATTATTACTCAGTCCTATATTTTGAGAATAGTAGACAATTAGATTAGCCTTAATTCATCTTTAATTATTATGTCTATCCTTATATTACATGCATTTCCTCTAGGGGTCAAAATTTAGTTTAAAAAATGGTAATATTGGTAGGTTTTGTTACCACACAAACTAGCACCTTTAAATTAAAGTCCCAAAGATAGGGCATTATCCTTGTGGAACTAGGAGGTTGGCCACTGTCACCTCACCAACTCTTCTCTACACTTTAGGCTAGGGTAAATGGAATCCTAACCAAGGGGGGATTCCCTATCGTTCAACTAGTCTCACTTCTTATAGGAGTGAGAGTAAAGAGAACCTACCCACAATCACGACGGAAAAATAAATGTAAAAGATGGGCTTGGGGTGATGAGTGAATAGGATACCAGTGCCTATTCTTACTTGGGCTATGGGGTCTAAGTCTCTCTTGAGTATTTTTCCTCTTTTCTTGGTCATTGAAGTCTCAAACATCATATAGATTGTTTGGATGAGCACCAAACTAAGGAGAATGAAACCTTGCAAGGATTATAGGGAGGCTACTTCTAAAGAATTAACCTAATTATTACAAAATAAATCATATACTAAACCTAGGGTAAGGAAATGAAACCCTAAGATATTCACCCCCAATCCAATAGATCTAGCCTAGAATTTAACAAAGAAATGAAATAGACACATAATTTATACCCCTTAATGAAAACTTGCAACCCAAATCCTTCTATGATTACCCTAGAACAAATACTAAAGGATAGACAATGTTACACAATATCTTTGCAAAGGTGAGACAAGCTTCTTTCCATTACTCTCTATTGATCCAATCCATCTACAAAATGGAGAGACCAAACCTTTATATATATTTTAGCTCAACTCTCCTCGTCAGTAAAATATGTTTTCCTAAGAAAATATAACTAACTAGGGGGGGGGGGGGCGTTGAATTTGAACAAAATCCCATAGAAAAATGCTTGGATACAATGTTCTATATGGTTTTAGTGCCACATGTCTCCCTCTTCCATTCTTGTCTTCATGCAAAAGAAAAATTAGGGTGTCATTTGTCCTCCTCATATGTAAATAATGATAAAAGGCTTGGTAAAATAGTAAGTGTGGATTTCCAATAAGTGTGCATGAATGCCAAGTGTAAAACTCCATGATGGGCACTTTCCTAGAAATAACCACCTCCAAATAATAATATTACTCGGTAGGGTGAATTTCCAAGAAAATGAGTGGTTATCCATGTGTAAAGCCTCATTTATGAGGGAAATATTCTAGAAATGAATGTCAATGGCAATTGTAATGCTTGAGTTCTCTTTCTAGAAGCCCTTTCATCAAGAAAACTCTAAAATAATCCTTTAGCAAGTGTTCCCTTGGTACTTGTGCTTTTTGGACCACTTTGACTGAAATAAACACATAGAATTATGCTTTGTGTTCACATTTAAAATTTCACCATGCATGAATTAACCCTAGAAGGGGCGCCCTTGACACTTGTGCAAATGGGTCTTCATCATGTTGAAATTCTGAGGTCCTATGAGGCTGCCATCTAAGGTCTGTCCTTGACCTTAGTATGGCTCTAAGTTTCAACTGTTTGGCTGTCTTCTTTTGTTGTTTTAGGACAACAAACAGTCATGTTACTTTCTGCTCAATGTTTTACTCCATGATGAGGGTGCTTTTCTAGAAATAATCACCTCCAAATAATAATATTACTCGGTAGGGTGAATTTCCAAGAAAATGAGTGGTTTTCCATTTGTAAAGCCTCATTTATGAGGGAAATATTCTAGAAATGAATGTCAATGGCAATTGTAATGCTTGAGTTCTCTTTCTGTATTCTTTCATCAAGAAAACCTAAATAACTCTTAGCAAAGTGTTCCTTGGTACTTGTGTGTTTTTGAATCATTTCTGACCAAATGTAAACATAGAATTATGCTTAGGTTCATTTGTAAATTTCACCATGGCTAATTAACCCTAGCTCTTGACACTTGTGCACCGGGTCTTCATCATGTTGAAATTGGAGGTTCATGAGTCGCCATCTAAGGTCTCACCCTGACCTAGTTGGCTCTCTAAGTTTCAACTGTATGTTTGTCTTCTTTTGTTGTTTTAGGGACAACAAATGGGCCATGTTACTGGGCCAAATGTTTTATAGGTTAGGTGCTCTTTGAAGGTGCCCTTGCAAGCGTTTCTTTTCTTATCTCAATGTTAGTGCATGCAATATAACTTAAAACATATAACACTCACTCTATCTTGAACTTTAAAATGCTGAACTACAATTCTACACATGCATAAATTTGAAACAGGTATTTTTGGTCACACCTCGATAAAACTCTGGAAAACTACTTTGGAATATATGTCTATATAATGTGATTAAAGCAAGAGATACAACATGTACAATGGAACTCAGATATAGCAAGCTTCCCTAACAGACTTGGTATCAAGAACCAGAGAGAAGAGCCCAAACTGGTGCTCTCTCCTTGTTGCCCCTCCTAACCTAACCGGCGCTCAAGCTCTTATGTTGTCCAATGAAGAAACCCTCCACAGGAATGTCCTCTCCTGCCAGGTTCCACCGAAACTGCTGAGCTCAACTTTCCAAGCAGATTTATACTGTGTAGCTTCTCAAATATCTCAACCCATGCCTCCTCTGCAAGGTAAATCTGATCACAAAAATAACCTGTCAGGTGAATATCCTCACCATGAAAGCTTTGCAATCTCTCTCTAGCCTCATGCATCAGGGACTTCCTCTCAATATGACAAGTGCTCTCTCCTAGTGAGCATATGAAGAAAACAAGCCTCCCGGGATAGCCTCCATGCAAATGCTCTTGAACATAAGAGAATGGCTGTGGCTCCATGGATGAACTCACCATGCATCCACCTAGCTCCAAACTCCACCAAGGATTCTCTCAACCCTCAAGGGTTTTGGCTCAAACCCCTATGAAGTGAAACCCTCTCTCCCTGTGAGCAAAAGGCTCTTCTTTCTCTTCCCCTCAAGTCTCAAGTGAAGAACATTCCAAATGCATCTTTTTTCCTCCTTTTTGGTCTCCTATCCCAAACTTAAAAGATCAATGGCCTAGGATTAGATCTAGCTATGTCTAATCAATGGATGAGATCAACTCAAATAATCTCACTAAAACCTAATTTTCCTAAGTTGTTTTATGTCTATTAATTCACCCACATTAGAATTATTAATTGTCACTTTGTTATCAGTGAGACACTTTTGGACTTAAAACTCCTAAGCAAGTGAAATAGAATCATAAAGTAAAGTATGAGGGTAAAAGTCTTCCCCCTTTGTGCTTAGAGACTCATAAGCACATGGGGACCACTTTCCAAGGTATCCAAATCTCAACACATCAAACCCATGAGATCTCCTCAAAATATGTGCAAATGAGTTCCCTTTGACCAAGTCAAACCATCACTAGTACTTCACATGTGTGCAAGGTGTGAACAAGGTTATGTAAGAAGTGGATAAGTCTTCATATTGGACCGCACGACGTGGGGGTGTGTATATAAGTGGATAGAGTGTATGAGGTGGAAGGATAAAACCCTAAGGTGCATGAATAAGAAGCTCCTAGTCAAACATGAATACCAAATACATCCTCAAAACTTGGGTCAAAGGATAAAGATGTATTGAGCAAAGGTTATCATGTGTGAACAACGATATTATGAGGCTAGGGCGAATTGGATTTTTGTCATGTGTTTTTTCCTCAACATATGTGACAAAGGGTGAAGTACTAACTTAAGTTGTGTACCCCATGAAGGTTATGCTCCCTAGTGAATTTAGGAATAAAACTCATGAGTTAGATCTCAATGGAGAATTAGAAAGTGAAACTTAAGTGACATCTCCTAGCAAACAATTAGAAAGTGAAATTTAAGGAAAATGTCTCAATGAAGAATTGGAACAATAAAGTTCTAATAGACCAATACTTAGGCACTCAACCTAAGGTTTAGGATTTTAAATTTTTAATTAAAATATCTCAAACTAGTTAGTGTGTTCACACTGGAAAAAGTGAAAATATAAGAATTGAGGAGTTATTATAAGGTAAGACTTAGGGATTTTAAGTTAATAGTATTGTGCACCTCCTATGAGATGGAATGAAGTCAAATGTAGGTATAATTGAGGGTTTTACCTAGGGAAAATGTCAAGATGTCATGGGATACATAAATCACCTAGGTAAATTGGTGAGAAGTAGTGAAATGTATGTAGGAAGTGGATTTTACCCAGGAAAAATTTATAAAATGCTTGCAATAAACAATTTGCTTAGGTTAAACTATGGAAATGGCATGAATATAACTGGAACTGGGTAAATGTATCACCATGTCAGAGGAAAACCATGCAACACTAAGTGGAAGTGATTAGGTGACCACCATGATGAAGATCTGCAAAGAAAAAGATATACCCCTGTAGTAACCTCCACCAACATTCCAACCCTTTGAAGGATAGAATCACACCACCAATATGCACAAGACCATTTACCACTCATATCAACATGATGACTAACAATTGGCTCCTACTTGGGGACATGTACTCTAAGGAGAAGAGTGCATGAGAATCCCATAATCTCTAGTTTTGTTTTTTAAGAAGAAGGCCATGTGGAGGGATGGTCTAAGTCTCATCTTCAAACACCACATCCAAACTTATTACAACTTCATCAAAATTGGCTTTACAAGTAAGGCACAAGCCAACAATGCCAAAGTACATGGAAAGGAAATACTCATAATAGAGAGCTTATTCTTCTACTATAATATCTTTCAAATATGTATTCATCCTACCCATACTCTATATGAGTGAAATACAAAGGATGGGTGTAATCATACGATCAATGGAGGCATGTATTCATTACATCAATACTACAATGTTTTCATTTGTGCTTGGTCATAGACCAAAATAATGAAATTCTCTTGATTAAGTACAAATGAGCTTAAATATACATGTGAGTATGGCTACAATAAGGAGTTACATCATGGGCATGGTGGCCAATACAAAGATTCTCAAAAGAGTGGTTCAATGTCATATCAATCCATTGTTGATGAGGGTTGATATAAGGGTTGGAAAATGCATATGGCATCCGCTCAACATCTTGCAAAACATCAAATGTATATCTCTCCAAAGGAAAATCTACATGTAGAACATCATTCACACCTTCAAACAAGCAAGGTGTGGGTGGCTCCAACGAAAACACACCTTCTTCTAAGCATAAGGATAAATCTCAGATCTAGAAATGAACTTGTGCTTACAAATATATGGTTGGAAATAATTGTCATAATACATGTACTTAATATCTTATTGCCCAATATAATTTCCAACATTAGAAAGATAACTTCTAGCTGAAAAATGACATGCAAATTCAATGAAATTTGTAGTAGAAAGAGGCTGGAAATTTCTGAAAGATACAACAATTTGGAAAGCCTGTTGTACCAAACAAAAATCAGCCCCAAAAATGTATTTTTCAGCTAAAAATCTATGAACAAAAAATGTGATAGGTGGAGGCATATATAGCTGAAAAAATTATGCAAAATTATACCCCAAGGTCTGCCCCATATACTCCAAAACATCTACAAGATCCATTGTAATATATGGATGGAAAACACTACTCAAATTATCTGCACAAGATTCCAGCTTATGTGGTTTCCCAAGAAGATCAAATATGCACTTCTTATATCACTTTCTTACGTAATTTCTTCTTCATATGAAGCTAAAACAAATTCTTCTTGACTTATTACTCCATATCTTTCACTAATATACTCAAGCAAGAAGATTAATACCTCATTTTTACATTTTATTTCATCCAAGAGAATGCTTGAAGAAGCTCATTCATATTTTAACATCATATTATCAAGTTGTCTTCTTACTTCATTACAAATCATAGCCCAAACATATGCATCATCTAAGCCTTTAATATGATCTTCATCGACCATCTAAGCTTCTTAAAAAATTATGATGAAATATGAAAATGAAGAAATTTTCCTTGGGCTAAGACTACAAAACCATTCTCTTACTTTCTTTTGCAATGAAAGAGAATGCATTTTGAGCATCACATCTTCATGTATAATGTTAAATTTTGCAATGATTCTAATGAAAGATATAGAAAAATGTGAAGCAACATCTTTATTCCCATAGAATTTTGGAGCATAGTTCTTCCATAGCTTATAAATGAAATCATGTGGATATCCATGGATGTATGAGAAATCCAAAGGGGCAAATAATTTTGCATTCAACTCCTTGCAAGATGGAGCCATACCTTAAAATTTCTAAAATTATGAAATATAAATGCTCTTCATGCCTCATACCAAAATCTGAAAATGTGGAGTAGAGTTGCCAAGGTGAACATGATGTCTTCACAATGTGATTGTTTCACCCTACAAGCACAAGTCTTGAAAATTTTATAAGGGAAAGGGGCTTCTTCCCTTCAATCGAATTGCCAAGATGAGATAGATATTCAATATAAACCCTCATCCAAGTCGTGAAGAAGCATGATTGTCAACTTTTCTTGGAAATGGACTTTATCACTGGCAATGGTGCCAAAATGTTACCGCACAAACTAGCACCTTTTGATTAAAGTCTCAAACATAGGGCACTATCCTTGTGGAACTGGGGGGTTGGCCATTGTCACCTCACCAACTCTCCTCTACACTTTAAGCTAGGGTAAATGGAATCCTAACCAAGGGGTGATTCCTCTATCGAACTAGGCTCACTCATGTAGTAGGAGTGGGAGTAAAGAGAACTTAACCACAATCGTGATTGAAAAATAAATGTAAAAGATGGGCTTGGGATGATAAATGAATAGGAGACCAGTGCCTATCTTGATTGAGCTATGGGGTCTAAACCACTCTTGAGTATTTTTCCTCTTGTCTTGATCGTTGAAGTCCCAAACATCATAAAGATTTCTTGGATGAGCATTAAACTAAGGAATGTGAAACCTTAAAAGGATTATAGGGAGGCTAATTCTAAAGAAATTAACCCAAGTATTACAAAGTACATCATATATTAAACCTAGGGTAAGGAAATGAAACCCTAAGATATTAACCTCAAATTTGACAAAGAAATGAAATAGACACATACTTCATACCTCACTTGCAATGTGTGTCTTATAATAGCTCCTTCCTCAATGAAAACTTGCAACTCAAATCCTTCTATGATTACCCTAGAACAAATACTAAAGAATAGCAATATTACACAATAGTTTTGCAAACGTGAGACAAGCTTCTTCCCATTATTCTCCATTGATCTAATCCATCTACAAAATGGAGAAAACAAACCTTTATATAGGTTTTAACTCAACTCTCCTCTCCAATAAAATGATATTTTCCTAAGAAAATATAACTAACTAGGGGGCGAATTTGATCAAGCCCATAGAAAAATGCTTGGATATAATGTTCTAGATGGTTTTAGTGCCACATGTCTCCTTCTTCCATTCTTATCTTCATGCAAAATCAAAATCTAGGTGTCATTTGTCGTCCTCATTTAAAATAATGATAAAAGTCTTGGTCAAATAGGAAGGGTGAATCAATAAGTGTGCATGAATTTCAAGAGTAAAACTCCATGATGAGGGCGCTTTCCTAGAAATAACCACTTTCAAATAATAATATTACTTGGTAGGGTGAATTTCCAAGAAAATGAGTGGTTTTCCATGTCTAAAACCTCATTTATGAAGGTGCTTGTAACACACCCGACCCCTGAGTGACTTTCGTAGGGAAGGGGCATCAAAATTCCATTCTCCTTAAGTGATCAAATCCTTCATTCAGGGTTTCTACCACACTTTGCTCATCTAGAGTTTTCTAACCATGGTCTCCATGCTCAAACCCGAGCTCAGAACCAACAGATATACCTTTCCAATGTTCTTCGGGCATTAATTGATTGGGGTGCCATGTGGCACCCACGTGGATCCACCTCACGCGTGTTATTTTCAAGTTCCTTCCTCCACGGTGGAAGACCATCCACCGTTTGATCCCATGGTTGGACTTACTCTCTTTCTCCTATATCAGTTGTGGAGGAATTCGACGCTTCACGCCTCTTTACTATCTACGCACGAGACCACCTAGAGTTCCGAACTTTCGAAGTCCCGTGAGCTCACCACGTGGTACCGGCCTCCGGGCCATTCGGTCTCTCTATCATACTACATCCCAGAACCTCTGGAGTCTTGTTCACTTCACCAACCACATTGTCTTAGGCGAACACATATCAGTAACTGACATGTAGGAGGGGTCAGGGTGACACATGTTACGTTCCAATGGGCCTATAGGGTACGTGATACACACGAATCTGGGTGACATGTGACATGTCAAGTTGGGGTCCACGTCACCCTGGGTGGCGTCACTGCACCTCGTCACCCTTGACTGACAGGCCTCTACATTCCTCAGATCTCACGATCGAGATCTGATCACGTAGACTTATAGATCTACGACTTTGGTTACCTCGGGGATTCGACGTTCGAGAGTGTTGCTATGCAAACTCCTCTTACCTCTTGAAGAGCCCAATCTCTGAATTAAAGGGTCTAGAGAAACGCATCCCCGATATATCGACGGCTGGGAAAGGATCCAAAGGATCCCTCGATCTACGGTTTTGGGTCCTTCGCGGCTCCGACCTTTGAGGTTTTGGATCCTGGTCTAGTTGGTCAGGCAAGTCCACCTAACCACCTGGGGAACCACCTAACGTCGATCAACCTTATGGGGAACTGAGTCTCCTGGTTAGCTTCGGCCAATATAAGGTTGGTGAGGTTGGTCATACTCTGAAGTCTCAGACTTCCGGAGCTCTGAAGCCACGGGGACATAGCTTCCTTAGGCTTAGCCTAAGGTTCTTGGGTATTGGTCATATGGGTCCTCTCGAACGGATCTCATCTGTTCGTCTTCCAAACGAAGAGACCTCCCATTTTCAAGGCTTTAACTTCGCTATCCTTCTTGAGCTTTACCATGAAATGGTTAAGGACTTGGTTCTGGAATTTTGGTCACACAACAAGGGGTCTGGAAGAGGTATCCTCTTCAGACGGATGGGTTCAAGTTGTCACGATATCTCCTATCTCGGTCGTCTTACAAGCTTATGTCCTAGGAAGCCTAAGGAGATAAGTTGGGCATACAGACTATCAATCAGAAGTGTAAGTTTACAAGGAGATGGAGGCATACACATATCATAATTATTCCACACAGAAGTCATTTATAAATACTCATATGTATAAATACAAGCATTCATCCATTATTCCAGTTCAATACATAAAATAGGGAAAATACTTATCAGAACTAGATAACATGAAGTGACTGCTGAAAGGGGTGTCTGTTTCCACCCAACCATAGGCTCAGTCACTCCTAACGGATTTATGACTAGCCACCCCTGAGCTAGACCATGATGCTCTGCGATAAAATCCTTTCTTCCGGCTCAACGACAGTAGGGACGGAGGTTACTCTCCTCCTCCCGCAAGATCTTGGCAACAGTTTACACGATACCAAGCAAGGAGGACCAACCCTGTTTATCAGCTCATATCATAACCCCACTAGCCATCTCCCTGTGACCAGAACACTTATTTCCCAGTTCTTCCTTGAACCTGAGAGCTTAACCTCTCATCTATGCACTCTTCGCAGGTCTTCCCCTGCCCACCACACCTTCCTTTCTTGCCTCCTTCAGCAAGGTTGTGTGTGGCTCGAATTCTCAGCCCATGGTCAGGTCTGGAAGCCTTACAAATGGGTGTTCTTCCCCATCCCCTCATTAACTCTTGAGGAGGTCTTCCCACCTACCAGCCTGACTGTAATTGATTTCTAGGTCAAATGATTGTTCTAGTCCTAAGAAATTAAATCTAGTAAGGTATTGGTTTGGTGAAGGTTAACACAACCATTCCTGGTCCCCTTCACCATCTCTTTTCATAGCATTCATGGTATTTCTTAGTACACCCCCCTTCCAGCAGTCATGCAACACTTATCCATTTTCTAGTAAATAACAAAATTTACATTCATTGATCTTTTATACAAAGGTCCATTGAATCAAACATTCACACATATTGAGTTTGACATAGTCTCTTGGCCATTATAGTTATATTTGCAAACTGGGGGAAACAAGGTGTTACAATGCTCTTCTAGAAATGTACATCAATGCCAAGTGTAATGCTTGAGTGCTCTTTGTAGAATCCCTTTGACCAAGGAAACTCTAAAATAATCCTTTAGCAAGTGTTTCCTTGGTACTTGTGCCTTGTGGACCACTTTGACTGAAATATACACATATAATTGTGCTTTGTGTTCACATTTAAACTTTCACCATGCATGAATTCTCCCTAGAAGAGAGAGAATGAGTGTCCCTTGAAGAATGTGCGCATTTTTGTCCACTTTGACCAATTCAACCTTGAAATTATCACCCTAGAAGGGACGCCCTTGAAACTTGTGCAAATGGGTCTTCATCAAATTCATGAGATCTCCTCAAAATGTGTGAAAATGGGTGCCCGTTAACAAAGTCAAACCATCACTAGTCACTTCACATGTGTGCAAGGTGTAAACAAGGTTATACAAGAAGTGAATAAGTCTTCATAGTAGATCGTACATCCTAGGGATGTGTGTATGAATGGATAGGGTGGATGAGTTGAATGGATGAGGTGGAAGGCTAAAACCCTACAGTGCATGGATAAGAAACTCCTAGTCAAACATGAAGACCAAATAAATCCTCAAAACTTGGGTCAAAGGATAAAAATGTATCATGCAAATGTTATCATTTGTGAACGAGGATATTATGAGGCTGGGGCGAATTGGCTTTTTGTCATGTGTTTTTTCCTCAACATACATGCCAAAGGAGGGAGTGCTAACTTAAGTTATGTACCCATGGGACATAAGGTTATGTTCCCTAGTATAAAACTTAGGGAATTAGGTCTCAATGGAGAATTATAACATTTAATTATTAATAGGCTACTATCTCGCTTCAATACATGTTAAAAGGGGGAGTGTCTAGTCTCGTGTGTACCACATGAACTTTAAGTTACAACTCCTATTGACCAATTAGAAAGTTTTAATAGATCAATACCTAGGGACTCAATCTAAGGTTTAGGATTTTAAATTTTTAATTAAAATATCCCAAACTAGTTAGGTGTGTTCACATTAGAAAAAGTGAAAATATAATAATTGAGTTATTATAAGGTAAGACTTAGAGATTTTAAGCTAATTATGTCATGCACCTCCTAGGAGATGGAATGAAGTGGAATGTAAGTGTAATTGAGGGTTTTGCCTAGGGAAAATGTCAAGATGTGATGTGATACATAAATCACCTAGGTAAAATGGTGAGGAGTGGTGAAAATGTATGTAGGAAGTGGATTTTACCTAGTCAAAAGTTATAATATATTTGCAATAAACAATTTGATTAAGTAAAACTATGAAAATGGCATGATTATGAATGGAACTAGGTAAATGCATCACCATGTTAGAGGACAACCATGCAACACTAAGTGGAAGTGACTAAGTGACCACCATGATGAAAATATGTGAAGAAAAAGATATACCCTTGAAGCAACATCCATCAACATTCCAACCTTTTGAAAACTAAAATTACACCACCAATCCACACAAGACCATTTACTACTCATGTCAACATGAGGAATAACATGTGTAATTTAAGAGTGACGAGTTTTATTGCTCTAAATGGTTAGCATGAGTAGTATTTGTCCCTCTCAAAATCCTATCTTCTAAATCTTCCTAGAGTATTTTTCATTATGAAATCTTCTCCATAGATGTTTTGAGCTATCTTATTTTAGGTATGTTAAATTGGTTTAACTGTATGTTGAAAAATTGTGTTATTAAATTGTAACTTGTAACCATATATTTAGAGATAATTGGAATCAAACTTTGTATTGATTCATTTTAATTTAGTTTTTTATTAAATTTTAAAAAGAGTTCAAAAATTATACTTAAAATATTAAATGGATATTTTTTAATTTGTTTTTTTATTTTTTTAACTAAAATTGAATGAACATTTTTATCATTTTAATTTATTAGTATTATTGTTATATATGTACATACATATTTAATATAAGGAGTTAGTTCAATGGGTTTTACCATGTTAAATATTTTACTAGTTGTCTAAACTTAAACTTATCTTTAGAATGTAGAAATGTTGGCCAACCTTACTAGTTCTTAATATGCAAACTATAAAATGTTTGGAGATATTTTTGTAAAAATATTCAAATTACTAAGAATTGTATATATTTTCTATAAAATTTGAGCTATTTTAAGGTCAAATATTTTTATTCTATAGAATTTGGGCCAATCACTTTTGAAAAATGGAAATGGGCATGGAAAATTAACCCATGTGAGATATATAACCTCTAAAATTTTTGTGCTGAGTTCAAATCCCTTTAGATTAGGTGCACTATTTTCCATTAACAAATTTAGTAATCACTTTTGGAAAATGAAAATGGGCATGAAAAATTAACCCATGTGCTATATATAACCTCTAAAATTTTTGTGCTGAGTTCAAATCCCCTCAAATTAAGTGCACTGTTTTCCATTAACAAATTTACTAAAAATATCTTCCATAAATATAGATAAACATCCCTCAATTTTTTCCAAAAAATATTCCTTAAAAAATATATATATATATATATATATAAACACATGTTTTCTCTTAATACAATTCAGAGATCATATTTACAATTAGTTTATAACAAATTTAATGTAAATTTAGTTTATAACAAATTTACTGTAAATTTAGTTTATAATTATGAGAGGATAAGTTGAGTGATTGTAAATTCAGCAACAAAAACAACCAAATTTTTTTTTGAATAAACTATTTCAGTGTCTTAATGAATGGTGTTAATCATGATATAATAAACTGAGTGATTAAATTTAGTTTATAATTATGAGAGGATAAGTTGAGTGATTGTAAATTCAGCAACAAAAACAACCAAATTTTTTTTTGAATAAACTATTTCAGTGTCTTAATGAATGGTGTTAATCATGATATAATAAACTGAGTGATTGTAAATTTAAACAAAAACCATTGCTATAAAACAATTTCACTAAAATGAGGGGAGGACTAGTCCTAAAGTCTCTTGAAAAAAAAATTAATATTTTATATATAATATAAAGAGTCCAAAAAATAATCTGAAGCCATTCCCATCCCCAGTAATTTACAGAAAGAGCCACTAAACTACTCTATTGATTCATCCCCTCTCATATACATCTATTGAATCGGTTACAGCCTGCCTGCTGCATGGTATTGATAAGCACCCAACCCCATATGATCAGTGCTGATAGATATTAGCGCCGAGTGCTGCTAAAACTGATCAGATGAATTCATGGCTGCAGCCATATGCGCTTCCAGGACCTCCATCTGTCGCTCCAAATTACTCAGCTTCTCGTTCAGCACAACGAGCTTAGACCTCGCAGCAGTATCTGTTACAGCCGCAAAAGCAGGCCATCAACAACAGCATGAACTCTCAATCATTACCTGATCAATTAATGTTTCGGTTCTACAGAAGCAAATTCATTCATGGCTTCTCGGAAACCTAGATCATGGATTCATAATAGAGCGAAACCTAGATCATGGATTCATAATAGATATAAAGAAAAATGTTAAAAAGAGGTTAGCTGATCAATCTGAATCGCTGAATGAAACCCTAAAATCCATAATCTATATTGATGGTTACAGCAAAAATGTGAGAAAACGTTCTTAAATTTCCTTTTAAAAACAGAAAACAAAATTGCGGATCTTACCGTATTGGGAGACGAATTCAAACATCTTTCTGGGGTTGAAGCCGAGAGAGTTACTGGGCTGTCTGTTGTTCCAATCGGCCTGCACCGCCATGCCAACGTTTACGATGTTGTTGTTGCTTCTGAAAGACATGATCTGCAAGCCAAGACAGAAAAATTGAGATGCGGAAATGGAGGAATGGGACTGTGGCAGACGGTATTTCGATTGCTATTGCTCGATGGATGCTCAGGCCGCCTCGCCGGGGGATTTTAATGACAAAATTGGTGTTGACGTTACGTGTCAGATCCATGTTGAAGGGTATTACGTCATGCCTCACCTCACTGGTATGGATGGTACCTTGGCTGTGACTGCACGCCGCTCTAAACATCACCATGGACATCACTTTACCCTAATTTTTTAGGGTTTTGCCCATGAGAAGCTTCAAGATCTTGCGGGGCAAGGTTCCACACATTGGACATGTCTCCATTCGTCATTACCCCTGGTTTGGTGGCAGGAGGTCAAAGTGTTGTGCTTTTTGCTAGGTGTTGTGAGGAGATTTGATTGTGAGAGGTTTGACCATTACATGTTTTCCAGTGTCATTTACAGTGGTAATTAGCTAGTTATCATAGTAAATTTTAAATATGATCAAGTAAAAGTAAAAAAAATATGTCTTTATAATAGTGAGGAAGTTAATGGTTGAAATAACAACCATTGATTTATTGGGACCACTAAGAATATTTCATCAATATTTAATCTTGTCCATACAAAATTGATTAAACACTAAAAACTTATTAAATGTGTCCATTGTCAATAGGTGTAGCCTTTCTGCTTAATTAACATACTCATTTACATAATAATAAAGTAATAAAAACACGTTACAAGTTATTGATATATTTGGTTTGTGTGTTATTAGATATATTTTTGGATTATAGTGATATTTAATAAATTTAATCTTTAACTTAACCCAGATCAAATCTATTACTCACTAATTACAAATTACAGTGATTGAAAAAACCAATACCTTTACCCATTCACCATGGTTTCATTTTCAATTATGATTAAATTTGTGAATATTCTAGATGCCATGGGGTCAATGAAAAGCAAGGTGATTTGAAAGTTCCCTTCACTTGTTTGTTTTTTAAGAATGATCTAAATCCTCCTCATGTGACTCTCTAATAGCTAGGTTATTTGTCAGTGTTTTAAAATGTTCTAGATCCCCAAGGGTGTCTATGACAACCTAAGAATGTTCTATGTCCCGAAGGGTGGTTAAGACAACCTAAGTGATGTGAAGACAGCAGTGACATCGCATGTTTCTAGGGGACCTACCTGTGTTATGGAGATGTGTGCTTAGTGAGGGCCACTTAGGAAACCAACAAAATTCACTTTACATTACACACATGAAAGACCTGGTTTTTTGGAGGAAGGTTAGGAAAGGGGCTTGTCATGTATTTAATTAAAGATTTTGGATGGTCCACCCTTGTCTCCTTTAGAACATCCTATAATGCATGTGTTTTAAAAATGAATTTCGAGGATGCTTCTTAAAATGAAATAGTCTCCAACTAGGGTGGGCTATCTTATAAAGTCATCTTAAAAATGTACGAGATCTTCCTAGAATGTTGCGCATTTATTGAATTGGGCAATGAAATTCAAATGATTATTATTTTAGTTTTTGACTATTGTGGTTCTCCTCGAAGTTAGGGAAGGCCTCTCATGACATAGCCTTCTAGAGAAAGTGAAGATGAACAAAAGTGTGTCATTCTAAGCAATGTATTTTTAAAGGTAAATGATTTTTAAAAGAGTGGAAATGTTTTTATTTTTTTTAATTTTTTTGTCACTTTGGAAATTGATATTTTTGACTTAAAACTTGATGAGAATTATTTTGGGTTAATGAAATTATAGGTATTTAATATTAAAATTATACAATTTAGTTAGTATTCAAGGGTGTTGAATCCATTTATGCACTTACAACAACAATCTTATCAATTCAAAATTGCAATTTCAATTAAGATTTTTTCATCGGATTCTAGTGATGGAAAATTTTGGTTACCAGATCTTATCTTCTAGTCCGGTCGAGCCTTGCCGACACGATGAATCCATTATAACGGCATTCTAGTAATCAACCTACCTTCCTTTCAAGTAATGGAATGCACGTTGCTACCCACCTGCATAGCATAGTTACCCACCAAAAGAAATAGATGTGCCCTAGACACTTGCTTCTTTAATCGTTGCTTAATGCATGGGGAAAAATGTCAAAGTCATAGAACATTTAACCTTCTTCTTTTTAAATTTGAGGGTTATTTTTTTTTCTTCTTTTAAATAAAAATCGCTTCTTGATAAAATGAAAGTTGGTATAATTTATGTAATTGGGATTTAGGATATCATTTTTTCTTGTCAAACTTGTGTTAAGTCCATTTGATGACAGAGGGAAACCAATTTGAAGAGTAAGTTGATAATTGGACAAAATCAACCATTTTTCCATCGAAATTCTTCCCCAAATTTAGTAGGAATTTCACTAAAAGTTATAGTTCCCCTGGTTGATGAAAACTTTGACCATGGAGATTTTCCCGCAAGGTTTTAGCCCATTTTAAGAAGACCAAGATCATCGGAATTTCAAAAAAATGAGTGAATTATGGTAAAATTTCACCTTGCTAGAAAAAAATAGATGCACCAAAAAGGTTAAGTTTGTCCACTTCTTAACTTACTCCATTTCAAGAGGTCAAACACCTTCCCTCACACACATACAAGGGCTCTACATCCGTCAAGGTGGAACTTGAGATGTGTGCATGGTAGTGACTTGTCTTAACCACTAAGCCACACACACATTTATAACACCATTGGTCTTAAACAAGATTGTCCTTTATCTCCTACCTTTTTTGGTTTATATATAGGAAATTCTTAAGGGTGTTTCATTAAATTTTTAATTGGGATCACCCAATCAATGCTAAAGCAAAATGTCATTGGCACTATGGTTAGGAACTATGTTTATTGGCGTACTTGGCACAGGATAATTAAGATGCCATGTGCTTGGGGGAACTGAAGCATGGTGGAGGAATATGACCATCCCCTGTTCGCTAACTATTCAAGCCTCCTAATGATTTTTTGGGTTATACATAGATATTTGGAAAGGTTCCTTACCAACAATTTGGGGTACAATGAAGGTTGTAATCTCTTCGGTGTACTATTGTCATAATGATTTTTGCATGGATGGTATCATTCTTATGTCTCATTTAATTGAGGGTCTTTAAAGGTAGTTGGATATTCTCAATGAATTTTATGACTCTCATGGATTAGAAGCTAGCCTCAAAATAATAAAGGAATGTATTTCAATATTTTTTAAAAGAGTTTTTTCAAATTGTTGTTTCTTACAAAAGAAAGGCAATAGATGCTACCATATCTTATGCTTATTTTAGGTGTGTTGTTTGATAGACAAATATTTAGCATGGACCTCACTTATCAATGCTAAATAAACAAGGATTATGTTTCTTTAGCTTTTCTCAGAGAATGCTCCCATCTTCAATTTCAAGATGTTTGGTTTAAGATTAATCTTTTCCACAAAATTGTTTCAACAAATTTACTATATGATTGCAAGATTTGGTACATTGGGTAAATAGAATAGTCATGTGCTAAGAGAATCCTTATTTCCATGCCCTCTAAAGTCATTAGCTCTAAGAGATCAATCTGTCATGTTATTACTTTTACAAAATTTAGAGTTTGCCCACTTATCAAAGGGCATTGTTTCACATGATTACTTTCTTGCACCAGCATTGTTGCTCAACTAATTTTGGTCTTGGGAAACAATTGATCATTTTCTTTCACTTTGGTCTTCCATGCACTTAGCTGAGCAAGACTACCAACTCTCTTTAGTATGTAGAGGGTTACAACTCTTTTGCACTCTTTCAACATGGATATTGTCAATCATCCGCCATCAACCAATTTCTCTCAACTTGATTCTACAATATCCAAAAGAGATATCCATAGAGAAAATATGGATGAAGTCACCAAGAATATATGAGGTATGCTTGGATTATAGGATGCGAGCCACTTTCCCTTAAGATTTATTATCATTTTTGTACTTATCTCCATATTGAGAATTATTATATCACCAATTTGAGCTATATTTACTCTCGTAAAGCCTTCAATTTCATCTTGGGTAGTTCAAGGTTTGTTCTCACCAATTTAAGGTTGGACATTGATCATCACATATTTTATGATCAACATATATGTAAGTCCAATAACAAGGAGCTTGAGTTAGAAGAACATTTATTTTTCTCTTGTTCAATCTACTATGAGATCT
>SNQJ01S0155962.1:0-22370 GCA_010110895.2 Picea sitchensis | reverse complement strand
TAAAGGAGATGGTAAACCTCAATGCCCTCCCTTTCTGCGTCAAGGTAGAAATAGTCCGAATGGATTCTAAATCTATGTCATTTAGAGAACTCCTGGCAATTGTTATCTTCTGGTAATCATTGTAACCTGGCATGCATTTTATCTTTTGTCATCTCGTCATCTGCTAGAAATTCTTTTGGGGGTTTGTCTGCATTTTGAGGGGTTAATGAGCTGCGCCTTCTTTTGTTTCTGGCGTTGCCACTGAGTTTTGGGCATTGGGCACCGTCCCTGGGCGTTTGGGGGTTTTAGTAATTGGGCATTTCTGCCACTACCTTGGGGCGTTGTGTACACTGTTGTATTCTGGGAATGGACCGAAACCGTCATCACTGTAATCTGCGTTTAAAACTCATTATTTTATTATTCAAGATTTCAACTTGAACCTTGGTCGTAGGTTAAATTTTAGAGCAAGGTTATATCCGCACGGTTTTACAAACAGAGTCGACCACCAGTCACACAACAGAAGTTGCAGTCTATTTAGTTCCGTCCCGATTTCTTTCAGCCGCCCATTTCCCAATCCCCTTTTTCTAGACTCCTCCTTGCGCAAATTCAAAGCTTTCTCACGCTCCCTTATAGTTTTAAATTGACAAGCGAATTAGATTAATGCTAATGCTTCTGCTTTTATTTACTCAACTATTCAACCTGAATCCTTGTGTGGGTTTAATTTATAGAACAATGATTTAGTACCACCGTTTTATAAACAAAGGAGTCATATGTCTCACAAAAGCATTTGCCGTCTGTTCAGTTCCGGTTGTAATCCACCGCCAATTTTCCCAATCCCTCGCATGTTTGTTTTCAGTTTTAAAATGATAATGGAATTGATTAATGTTAACGCATTTTCCTAGTAATGACTTCCGTTTCCTGGACTGCTTCCGATTCGAACGTATGTCGTTGAGCTGATGCCGAAACCCGTGCTTAATGGCCGCCTTCATTATGTGACGGAGGGCGTTGTCCTGCATTCACATGCCCAACGCATTTGGCTCGACTGTGCAGCAAATTTCGCATCACTTTCCATTTTTATTGTTGGGGCGGGGGTTCTGTGTGGTTGCCTTTTCTGATGCGGTTCACTGTTGCGTTTCACAACCCTGGATGCCTATCAGTGCGTTTTACCCTTGGGTCTGCGTTTTACCATTTGTGTTGACCGTTCTGAGCGCCTCACACCTGGCGAGAACCTCCTTGATCCTCAGTCACCATCTTATCTTTTATCTGCCATATATTTAATGGACGCATGCTGTTATTTGGGTTGTGGATTAAATGATGCTCACCATTGTGATAATGGAATTGTTGTCACAGCGGCGTTAATGATTCTGGACTTGTTGCATTTAGGTCTGCGCATTTCTAGCTGTCAAGGCGACTGGCTGCATGTTGGGCTGCGTTAATCACTGCGTTGTTGACAAGGAAATAATAGTTATTATTGAGAGGTCCATAGTAACAGTATTATGATATTGTCAGCGTGTTTTTAGGGTAATCACGCCCCTTGTCTTCCAGCCAGAATTTATTTCACTGTTCTTTCCACACATGTGCAGCTGAGTGTCAATGACCTCCCCGTGAGCCAAAGGCCCGCCTTAAAATTTAAGAAGGATTTTTTTTTCTTCCATTAATTATTATCGCATCCCCTTATATTTATTTCTGTTATTTCTATGTTTAAACCAAGAAAAATTAAGGAAGGAATTCATTCGTTTAAATAAAATGCATTACATAACAAAGCACAAGGCATTTATTATTATAAGTATTTTATACGTTTGTATGTATATAATTTAATTTAAAAAAAAATAGTTTAGACAGAAATTATGTCAATTTATATAACATTAAATATTTTACTTTAAAGTACATATTGATAGCTCGAATAGACTAAGATGGATTGGAAATAATATTAAATTTAATGTTAATATTGAAAGATTAGATTTCAAAATGTAATGTGTATTCATTTACACATTGTAAATAAAATACATTCCATAAGAAAGCATTTATTAAGGAATTCATTCGTTTATTATTTTTACTCCTTCTAGTATTTCCTTTATTTCTTTTAATTAAATTATTTCCTTTATTCCTTTTAATTAAATTAAGAAAGGAGCAAGGCAGAATGGAATGTAATTGTTTTATTTTATTCGTTCCTTTATTATTTTTATCAAGATGGTTATGATTGGATGGTAGAGGTAGATTAGTAAGGCAATTGAATAAAGGTAAAGTAGGTTATTATGAGGTCATTTATCATACCCTGGAAATCTAATGCAAGGAATGTTATTGTAAATATTAGCATAGTATGTCATTGAAGGGTTACTCCTTGCATCTTAATGAATGAAAGGTAAGTGGTTGTATGAACCATCTCACTATGGAATATAATGAAACTTAATGGAAGAAATTGTCCTGCATTTTATTAGTCAATGTAATGCAATATTATTCTTTTATTTATTTCATGTAAAGCAATATAATTCTTTTATTAGTTCAAGTAAAGCAATATTATTCTTTCATTTAATCATTATTACGGGTGGTTATTCTTCTTTTTGATCGTTAAGGAAAAAGGTTATACCCTTGAGTTGTTATTTAAAGAAGGATTTATTCTATTTATGCAAATATCAAAGATAGGTTGTTTAAATCATTATGACATGGAATTTGGCTTTTAAGTGGTTAAACCCTTATGTAGATCGATTCGGAATGCTAAATTTAGTGTACATGCTGACTAACTGAGTTTTTAAATAATTACCATACTAGCCTTAGGTTGTATTCGGCAAATGATTTGTGGCCTGCCATCAGAATGTTAATGTTATTCAAGCGATGGACATTGTCTCGTCCTATTGAAGGTTGGGTTGATGCCAGAGTCCTTGTCACGCGCCTTCCGTATGGGGGCGCATTTGTTCTTCTTATTTATGTTGTGCTTGATTGAGGTCAGTCGTAATTAGCAGTCAATTTTCCCTTGTCGCTAAATGTTTGCATTGTGCACCTTGCCTATGGTCTTATTTTGTTTGCAGTTACTCGTCGTGTGCCTTTAGTCTTCTTGTGATGAACATCGTGGTGGTGTCTTGTCGGTTGTCCAGGGCGTTGCACAGTTATGTGTGTTGTTACTTCTTCACGCACACACACACCTTAAACACACACAAAAAAAAAATTGCACCTGTTACTAGAATGGTTGTCGTAACGAAGCAGTTCCTTACACTTCCTTCTTGCATTAGGACAACACCAATTCCATTTCCCGAGGCATCACATTCCACAATAAATGTTTTTGTGAAGTCTGGAGTGGTCAAGATAGGAGCTTTACACATCACCTCTTTAAGTTGTTCAAAAGCTTTAGTTGCCTCNATGAAACTTAATGGAAGAAATTGTCCTGCATTTTATTAGTCAATGTAATGCAATATTATTCTTTTATTTAGTTCATGTAAGGCAATATAATTCTTTTATTAGTTCATGTAAAGCAATATTATTCTTTCATTTAATCATTATTACGGGTGGTTATTCTTCTTTTTGATCGTTAAGGAAAAAGGTTATACCCTTGAGTTGTTATTTAAAGAATGATTTATTCTATTTATGCAAATATCAAAGATAGGTTGTTTAAATCATTATGACATGGAATCTGGATTTTAAGTGGTTAAACCCTTATGTAAATCGATTCGGAATACTAAATTTAGTGTACATGCTGACTAACTGAGTTTTTAAATAATTACCATACTAGCCTTAGGTTGTATTCGGCAAATGATTTATGGCCTGCCTTCAGAATGTTAATGTTATTCAAGCGATGGACATTGTCTCGTCCTATTGAAGGTTGGGTTGATGTCAGAGTCCTTGTCACGCGCCTTCCGTAAGGAGGCGCATTTGTTCTTCTTATTTATGTTGCGCTTGATTGAGGTCAATCGTAATTAGCAGTCAGTCTTCCCTTGTCTCTAAATGTTTGCATTATGCACCTTGCCTATGGTCTTATTTTGTTTGCAGTTACTCATCGTGTGCCTTTAGTCTCCTTGTGATGAACATCATGGTGGCGTCTTGTCGGTTGTCCAGGGCGTTGCACAATTATGTGTGTTGTTACTTCTTCACGCGCGCACACACCTTAAACACACAAAAAAAAAAAATTGCACCTGTTACTAGAATGGTTGTCATAACGAAGCAGTTCGTCACAGAGGAAAACTTATATTCTTCAAAGAGTAGTATAATTTTTAATAAGGATATATCTTCATGGGTCGATTAATAATCTTCTCTCATGAATAGTTTTATTTGACAATAAACTATAGTTTTTCCTCATCAATACTTTTTTTTATTAGCAAAAGTTGGGGTTCATTACATATGGTATCATAGTTGTTGGTTACAACACTTGTACCTCAGGGAAACACTAAAAAGTTATTTTTATTGAAGGACAAATCAACTAAACAATATTTGTTGTTACAAACAAATTTTTTTTATCTCTTGTGAAAATGTCAACGCAAAATGAAGAAGGAGACATACCTGAGAGGAACCACTATCAAGAGCTCCCTAGAGACCCAGAACATCACAGTGACAAAATTTCAACCACCCAAGTATTGGAAACGATGAGGAACCTTATTGTAGAATTACAAGTGTTTAAAGTTGTTAATGAAAAGTTGAAGAAAGATCAAGAAGATCAGTTGGAAATAAATGAAATGTTATTACGTAGTATAGTAACAAAGAAGAGTCCAAAAGATAATGAGAGGGAAGAGGAGGTCAGTAAAAAGTCCTCAAAGAATTCTATTCATGAAATAGAAAAATAAGACAAATCTTCTAAGGATACACGCATGAAAGAAAACAATGCATCTACAGGAAGGAAGAGGAAGAGGAAGATGAAGCATGGTTGTTATACATAAAGAAATACTTTTGGATTTATAAGTATTCTAGTAATATGAAGGTTAGAATGGCCATTTATAATATAAAGGGAAAAGCTAGTATCTGGTGGCAAGACTTGAAACTAGCGAAATGATTGAAAGAAAAATTGATGGAATGGTCAGAATTCAAAAGGCATTTCAAGAAACATTACCCATCAAAAATTTATTACGAAAGAAATACTACAGAATTTTATGAATTATGACTAGGAAAAATATTTATGGATCATCTGATTAATAAATTTCTAGATCTGTTGAGGTTTGTGCCTTATATCAAAGACGATAAGGTAAAAATACAAAGGTTCTTGAGTTGTCTACCACAGTCTTATAGAGACATAATGGAATTTGAAAATCCTAAGTATTTAAATGAGGTATTTAGGAAGGTTAGAATGTGTTATGAACAATATAAATAGTGATATGAAATTCCCAAGGCATGGAATGATAAGAAACAAGTTATATTGAATCAACGCAAGAAAGGTTTCCAACCATCCCCTTTCCGGAACATGACAAAATGATTCCAAAGGAAGGATTATCACTCTAACACACAACATACTCAAGGGGGGAATAAAACAGTTAATTTGGGATTCAAAAAGATAGCGGACAGTTTGAGAGAACCATTGAAATGTTGGGAGTGTGGAGAACCCCACTTACGGAGGAATTGTCCACGCTTAAATCCATTAGTAAAAACTTCAGTCCACAATCTTCAAGAGGCTTCAACAATAGGAGATATTGGTCGAATCATGCATATGATCATTGCAACTATGGATGGCATGCATGCAGATCATCGATCCACTATTGTAGAAGTTGAAGGTAAAATTCATAACAACAATGTTTCTAGACTAATTTACCCAGAAGCTATTTTGAGTTATATTACTTCATCTTTAGTAGAATTGAACAAATTAAAGAAGGTAAAGCATGCTAAATCTTGGTTAGTACAACTAGCATCATAGACAAAAAGAAAGGTAACATAATTTATTTCTGATTATGAAATCAGTATAAATGGTCAGAATACAAAGTTAAATTTGAGCGTGTTACCTTTAGTGTTTTATGACATAATTATTGGAATGGACTAGTTAGAAAGGCATAAAGTAATACTAAATTGTTATCAAAATTCATTTGTGTAGAAGGATGAAAATAATACCGCAAGAATAGTATAAGGAATCATAAATCTAGTTTTTGTTAGACAAATATCAATCATGCAATTAAATAAATGTATTAATAAGAGTTGCAATGTATATGCTATTCAAGTAACTAATCTCTTAGAAAAATAAATCAAACCCATTTTGGAAGACTTTGTAGTTCTTCAAGGGTTTAGAGATGTATTCATAGAAGAGATACCAAAACTACCTCCAAGGAGAGAGATAGATTTCTCTATCGATCTACTACCTCGATCTGCCCCAGTATAAAAGGTACCTTATAGAATGAGTATCCCCGAATTGACAACAATGAAAATTCAGTTACAAGAACGGATAGATAAAGAGTATATCAGACCAAGTGTTTCACCTTGGGGAGCACCAATGTTGTTTGTTAAAAATAAAGATGGAACACTGAGATTGTGTATTGATTATCGTCAACTGAATAAAATAATGATTAAAACTAAATACCCTTTACCTAGAATCAACGATCTCTTTGACCAGGTTGGAGGAGAAAAATATTCTCTAAGTTAGATTTGAGATCTGGTTATCACCAAGTCAGGATAAAGGAAGAAGATGTAAACAAAACAACATTTAGGACATGTTATGGACATTATGAATTTGCAGTGATTTTGTTTGGACTTACTAATGCACTAACCACTTTTATGTGCTCAATGAATAGTATATCCAGCTAGTATTTGGATAAATTCGTGACGATTTTTATAGATGATATTTTAATCTATTCAAAAGCTAAAGAAGAACATGAACAACATTTGAAAATAGTGTTACAGAATCTAAGAGAACATAAGTTGTATGCTAAGTTTGATAAATGGGATTTCTACCAAAGGAAGATACAATATTTAGGGCATGCAATATCAGAATATGGTATTGCAGTAGACCTTGAAAAGATAAAATCCATTATGGAATGGTATATTCCTAAATACGTAGTATACATAAGGTCATTCATGGGGATTACCGACTATTACATGAGGTTTATCGAAGGATTTTCCAAAATCGCCCATTCCATTACATCACTGCAGAAAAAGGGAATGCAATTTAATTGGTCTAAAAAATGCCAAGACAATTTTGACAATCTAAAAGGACTGTTAACTACAACGCCAATCCTTAAGGTAATAGATGCAGATAAATATTTTGACCTTTATAGATAAATGATTGTTAACTACAATGCCATGTTATTTTTTTTATTTGTTTTATGTTCTTGAGAATGCATTTCACATTTATATATGTGAAGTCTTAATGTTACTATAAGTTTGAATTGTGTCTCTTCTAAGAGTTTTGGTGCAAGGAGTGCATAGTGCTCGCAAGGAGCACGAAGGCCGAGTCAAGATTTGTAAGTTTTAAACCTGTGAACTAAAGCAATGCATATAAATTCTTAAGAAAAACAGAATTTAATCAATGGCTCATACACAGAGTACACAAAGATTTTATACCGAAAACCCTCAACCGGGAAAACCTTTCTTATATTCATTATCACGAATTTCACCATTCACCATACAATATATACAATGTTTTTAGGTATTCCGTAGATACCAAAACCCTAATCCCTTAATCCAGGATTAATTTAGTAAACCACTAAAAATAGCAAAATCCGCTAAAAATAGCAAAAAAATGCCCAAAAAGAATGCCCAGCGCACACGACACGAAGAGCACTACTAGAGGGATCGTCAGACATAGTTGTCAAATCTGACGTGCCCACACACACACATGCAAAGAATATAACACATACCCAACAAGATTGACGCAGAAGATCAGAAGAGGTAGCGTGAAACTTTGTAGAGGAAGTGCAAGGAGTGCACAATCGTTGAGTGGAGAGAAGAGTTTGAAGAAGATCTATGCAAAGTGTGCATCAGGCCAACACTTAGTCGAAGTGTTGAAGAAATTATCAGAGAGGACGAACGCAAGGAGTGCGGAGGGAGATTTTCGAAAAAATCTGTAAGTCCAAAATATTTCATAAGTTCAAAGGACGCAAGGAGTGCTCCAGAGGTTTGAAATACCTCAAGGAACAAAGCTCAGGAAGGATAGTGGTCAAAATACTTGAGGGGAATTTTTATTTGTTTTAAGGGTCGAAAATACGAGATTTGTTCGGGAGGATCTAGGATCTCTCGTCACTGTTAGATCTGGAGAAGTTGCGCAAGGGTTAACCTTTGAAGTCCTTAAGACTTCGCATATTTGGGAGATTTGGAGCATAGAGTGTGGAGGAATCAGGATCCCCGAAGGCCGGAGCTAATCAGGGTCGTCCACTTCCTAAGGACACGTGTCAACAAATCATCAAATCCGAAAGACTAGAAGTCTAGGAGAATAGAAGGAATAAGTGTTTGATCCCTCTGAAGTCCCGAAGGCTGGAGTCAATCTGAGTTGTCGATTAGAGGAGGACACGTGGCAGTAGATCCGAAGGTTCAGAGAGCTAGTACTCTAGGGGAAAGGAGTGAAATATTTCTTGGAAGAAAGGTGTCTGGAGTCCCGAATCATCGATTTAATCCTAGCCATCCATAGACGGGGGACACGTGACGTCAGATCGTGAAGTTCAGAGATTGAGCACTCTAGAGGAATAGAGGCAAACCTTGGTTTGGGTCAAGAATTCCTGAAGGCCGGACTTAATCTTGGTCATTGTTCAACAAAGGGACACGTGGAGGAAAGATATTACCTCCACGAGTTCGGTGTTCGGAGGTTGCGAGAGGAAGCAAAACGTTCGAAGTCCCGAAGCCCAGAGTAAATCTAGGCCGTCCATCTGTCGATACGTAGGGACCGTCGATTTGGGTCCTTCGTGAGTTCGCTAGTCCGACGCTCCAGAGGTTTTAAAGTGTTAGACATCTGGAACTCCCAAAGCCTAGAGTCCCAAAGTGAATTGTGGTCGTTGGTCGATGGGAAGGCGTGGTCTGTTGATTTCTCGCCATGTGTGTTTTTCGGTCTGACACTCCGATGAAACTCTGGAGTGGAAATTGAAAAACCCTCAAAACCAAAAAGCACGAAGTGGGGTATCAACCGTTGATCGGGTAAGAGGATAAGATTCGTTCAATATTCTTCAGAGTTCATCCCTCCGGGACAATTGTGTGTTGGAGCGGGAAGACTTGTGCGAAGCCCAAATCCCCGAAATCAATCGTGTTGTAGATTGGAGCGGACACTGTGAGCTGTTGATCCTTGTTGTGGTTCGACACTCCGTCACTTTGGTGTTTAGAAGGATTGGAGTATTACTCTGTTGAGACTCCCGAAGTTGGATAGCTCCAAAGCCTCGAATTGTTTGGAGACTTGAGGCTTATTCCACAGTTTTTGGCCCACGGTCCCAGGTAGGACTTGCGAGTGTTTGAGGACCCCCAAAAAGTAGATTTCACATTCGAGAAATAAGATTTAAGGCCTGTGTAGTGGATTCGAGGGCTCAGAAGGAGCCTGTGAGATGATTCAGCTCCCGAAGTTGATCAATCCTAGACCGAGAGGTCGCGCGGGCCCCAAGAGTTGGTGGGGTCTACATCACAACTACAAAGGTGAGTTTATCGCTTTGTGGATTCTATTGGAGTCAACAATAAAAAAGGACATTAAGAAGCTTCGGTCATGGGAGACCCGAAGCTTGTCATAGATTGGGAATGTCAGAAGAAATCGACTCAAGATATCAGGTTGGCCCTTATTATGAGGGACATAAAACTTTCATATCAATCATTTGAGTGGTTGTCCTTTTCCCACACACTCCATGAGTTGAATGTGAAGGAGGATGAACTTTCAAAAGAAGTCCTCTCCATTCCTGTAGGAGCATTTGGTTTCTATGAATATATAGAAGGGAAGGAAGTGAAAGCCATGGAATTCAGCTTGTAACTATGTATGTGTTGTAAAGTCTATGTTTAAAGTTGTTTTGGTTCAGGTAACAATAATGTTGTGTATAGTTCTAGTTTTGAGTTTTTGTACAAAGATAATGGGAGGTAGTTAGTTTTTTGATCAAGTCTGAATGCAAATGAAACCATCGATATAGGCCAAAACATGTATATGCATCCTTTGTAAATACAAAGTATTTTTTACGAGAAAAAAAGTAATAAATAATAAGTATAAATCCATCTTATTCTCCCAATTTTTAAGCATTTAGATGTTTGTGTTTCCATTTATTTTTAATCTCTAAATACTTATAAAATTGAAAATAAAGATAAATTTATACTAAGTAATAATTTTTTCAACTAAAATATAACATATACAAAATCTTAAACAAAATACTCTAGTGTTATATATTTCTTATTTCCTTCCGGTTATTTATATAACAATATTATTCATTAATTTCAATTACTTACCAACCATATCCATTTTAAACATTGTAATAAAGACAAGGCAATTTAATTATTTAATAACGAAATCATAATTTTATAAATCAAATTCCACGTTGTTCTATGAATATGAATATTATTTTATAAAACCACGATCTATGAATTGAAATTTTGACCTTATAGTAGCATTCCTACGAAAAGCATTTTAAGATCCAAAATCTAAGAATTTAAATATTCGAGCTCATAAAGCATTCTTGCGCTAAGAGTTTTAAGATCCATGAGGAAGTGCCCTTCTCAAAAAGAAAAATACTTCAAATGGAAGGGCAGGTTTGTTAGGGTTGTAATACTTCCTACCTTGAACTAAAAAGTGTTGTTATCGTCTTCTAATAAATTAAAGGCAAAGAAAAATACTTCAAATTGAACGGTAGGTTTGTTAAGGTTGTAATACTTCGTGCACGTTTGAAAGAAAAAGAAAACTAGCAAATTTCTCAAGTGTTCGTCTTGGAACAACCAAGTTCCTACAAATTTTCTAACGAACATGGCTTGAGTCTACATTTGAGTGTGAATTTTTCTAGGTTAATGGGATAAGTGAAAAAAATGAAATGAGTTATGTAGGTTTATAGGTATGGAAATGATTATGTCGATTGGGTTTAGCTCAAGTGGTTGGGAGGATGTTATCCTCCCCATTCCGGTTCAATTCCTAGAAGTGACATGTTGAGGTCATCATGTGTATATTGTTGTAAATGATTTGAGCCATGTTTTGATCGACCTTGTGCTTTGAAGATTATAGGGTTTACCCTCGGTACCATCCTCGAAATGAGGGGAAGTACTTGGGGGTTTTCCCCGAGATTTGCAATCTTTAAAAAAAGGTATGGAAATAATTCTAGTGATTATAAGTTGTAAGTTTGCAATTTGGTAGTATTTGTGGTCCAAAAGAGTAGGCCATTCACCACATTCCCTCCTAAAATTGTTGGTTTCTTCATGACTATTTCTTTCAGATCCGAGGATCCTATTTGGAGGTGAATGAAGGAGTTCCAGTTCATCTTTTTCTCATATTCTTGGGGCTCTTAATCTATCATAACATGAATTTTGCGAGGGATAACCGTGCTCTCTATAAAATGTTGCCATCTGTCATTTCTAATTGTTGCTTATTCCACATGTGGACCCATTGGTGTGGTTGTTTCCCTAGAAGATGGATGCAACACCATGCCACCATGTATTGGAAACATTATCATCCACATTCCAATGCCATACCTAAGGCCAAGATATTGATGGTCATAGTTATAATTTCTCCCTTGCAAATGAGTGAGATATGTGGACATATGTACATTCTTTGGTCTGAGTGTCATTGCTAATAGATACCCTAAGCTACAATTCGATTTGGTGAAATGCATCTCCATTAGGAGAGTGGTAGAGGAGGAAATAGAGGGTGGTGAGACAACCACCACCCTCCACCACCTCCTCCACTGCCCTCCTAGTGGAGATCTAATTCAATGAATCAAATCATTGCCCAAGGTCCTTATTGACAATGGAAAAATGTTTTGAGTCAATGACACATGTTTACCTAGTGAAAGGACCCAACAATACCTTCCTCTATTGAAATGGAAAATCCTCTAAATGTGGCCTACTAATCTTTAATAGTTATGGTCTACTCCACTACTACTTTTCATGCATATAACCCAACTATGTATGAAAATGAAAATATGCAACTATTCTATCACTAATATAAACTATCTAACCCCATTTGGGAGTGCTAGAAAAAGAATCAAATTGACATAGAACATAATGAAGATATAAAAAGTAGGCAGAATAGTCCACCTCTACTATCAAAACCGATCCTAACTTGTTAGAATAACATATAAGAAGCAAACATGAGCATTCCAATCAATATAATTCCCTTTCACCATGACATTCAAAAGACAAAACATTCACCCCCACAAGCAACAAAAGAATCTTGAATGGAAAGGATATCCTATAACCATTGACAACTTCCCAAGAGTAACGAAACATGAGCGAACCAAGGGCTCTTTACAAACTCACTAAGATATCTTCAATTAACCATAAAAATACAGGTTTCACATCAAAAGCATTAGACATAAATAAAGGAAACATGTGCAAAGAGTAAGGAGAACAATTTACCTCTATTATTTGCATAATAACCCAAACTTGCTCTAAGAATCAATGATAGCCTATATATCATGAGAGTTATATCCAACAATATCCAACAAATTAGAAAAGTGAATGATAAGAAAGCATAAACATATTTATCAAGAAAATGTCTATTTCCCACAACATTCACATGATACAACATCCAAACTCACAAGCAATGAAGAAGCTCTTCACTGGTGAGAATAATCCACGACCCTCAATAACCTCACAAGAGTATGATGCACAAGATAACAATGTCACTCTATGAAACATCCAAACTCACAAGCAATGAAGAAGCTCTTCACTGGTGAGAATAATCCACGACCCTCAATAACCTCACAAGAGTATGATGCACAAGATAACAATGTCACTCTATGAAACATACACAGATAGCTTACAATGCCAAAAGAGGGACCATTTGCAACAGTATACATGGCCTCTTTTAAGGAAAATCCTAATGACATTTCGTCGTCTAATTGCTCAACTCTTAGCTTTTTACCTTCATGGCTCTTTGCCTTATAATTATATTTGGCTAATTAACTTTGCAACTTTGTTCTCATTCTAAATAGGATAAATAAATATATTTTACAATAATAATACAAAGATAATATTTATTCACCCACGCATTATTTCTCATGATTTTTCCTTTTGTGAGGTTAAAGTTCTTTCTCCCCTATTTTCCTTCATACGCTTGAAAAATTACAACCGAGAACTTGGATGCGGAGACCCCCTCTTTTATAAAATGGCTTGTTTCTTCATTCTCCTCGATTTGTTTTTTTTTAACCTCCTTAGATGGAGGACATTTGGTCTCTCTCTCACTCACTTCCTTGGACTCTACAAATTTTTATTTGTTTTTCTGGTTCAATGCTTTCTTTTGAAGTTGCATGTGGCCTTCTTCTCCTCGGGTTTAATAGATTCAAGAACATGGGCAAAATTGTCCATATAAAATATTAGGCATACTTTTGAGTGCCTATCTATTCATACCATTTGAGCTCTCCATTCATACCATTTGAGCTCTGTGTTCTTCCTCAACTCTTTAGAAATCCACAACATAACAAGAAACAACTTCTATAAACTTACGTTAGTATGTTTTCCAAAATAAGATCTTCTCTTATAATTTGTGCAAAATTTGCATAATATAAGTGATGGGGAGCCTTATCCTGAATGTCTAAATTATGTAATACCTCGAGGCATGTATGAGCTATTGAGTTAGTAATCAATAATTTTGATGAGTCAAAATAATTTAAAATAATATGCATTAACAACCACTCTTCCCTATAATTAACTTTGATGCTAGTCTCCAAACATGAAAGAACTAATTCACTCTTCCCTATAATTAACTTCGATGCTAGTCTCCAAACATGAAAGAACTAATTCAACATGTTATTCCTCTTTCCAATGCTTCGGTACTAGATTTTGTCAATAGATCTAGAATGGAATAAAACTATGAAATGAAATCTCTCTCTTCATCTTTTCAAGAAAATTAGATATTGCATTTTCCATTCTAAACTCAAAACATTATCCACATGCATCTCAATTGCAACTCAACCATTCATATAAGGACTTCTATTTTGAAGTATACAATAACAATTAGCATGTGGTAGTGTTTTGATGTATTTGTTCATAAAATGCATCTTAAAAGACAATCAATCTAAATAATGGCTCAAAGTGAAGTTCCAACATGTGCATTAAATTGTCAACTTTCATTGACCTACTAAATGACCATATTATAAAACATAAGTTATAGTGTTTTGCCAACACCGTCATTTAGGTATCCTTGTTTTCCCTTCAATCTCACCTCCAAGTCCATTGCACTCCCATAGTCTAGAACTATTTGCATCATCCAATCTACACTTGCAACTAATATAAATTATTTCCATATGTAGATCAAAGGTATCTTAAAAGAAAGAAAAACATTATTGTCCCCTGTTGTCGCAAGAGTTGACTCTAGGCTGTGAAAGAGCCAAGCCTTAGCACATTTTTAAAAGAAATAAATCTGGTGGATTGATCAGTCATAGGAAGCTTCTAGAACCAGGTCCAAAATAGTCATTCCACTCATTTATAGACCAGAAACAAAAGGCATGACCTCGTTTGTCTAATTCATTTTAAAAAATCATGAGGATGGATAGCAGATAGGGATGAACAAAACTGAAAGAAAAAGATAAGCATCTAGTCTTCCTTTGAGTAGAAGAAATAACACTGGAAATTCAAATATCTGAACGCAGGTCTTGTCTCACTTATAGAAAGACAGAGGAAAGACTGCGCACAAATAAAACTTGTAAATGAGGCAAAACGATTAAAGCGCAGGTCTTATTTTACTTACGGCAAAACAGAGGAAAAACTGCACATTAAAGGATGCTTCAAAATAGCTACAACAGAGGTTGTACTGAATTGTAACCATTACAAGCTGAAATAACGAACATAAGGCAGAAAAACAGTGATGAAAACTTCAGAAACGATAATACTGGAAGGAAACGGAATCAGATAGTGACAAAGTATAGAAACTCATTGAACTCTGTTCTATATTTGATGAAAAAAATGCATTACAAACCCAGCCTCTCAAGGCTCCCGGGCTGTCTCCCCTGTCTTGTTACATACATCATATCTTTTTAAAAGAAAGATCTGAAACTCTTTGCATTCCAGGAATCTGAAGCGTTTTGTCTTCTGGACTCCGCGACTGCCAGGCGCACCTGCTAGCTCTTTGAACCGTTACTAACGTAGGGCAACTTTTAAACACTTTTGGTTAGGTGTGCATGAAGGTATGGATCTTCTGTTTTCTCAAACTTATCCACAATGGTACTGAGCAAAGTTACACCCAGTGGCCACATCTTCTCAAAAGGACCAGTACTGACCTTGTAAGTAAGAGCAACCAGCTTTGCAAGATGTAGAACAAGCCAATCACCACCACTTGCTTGTACACCATGGATTGTTTTTTCCTTTCTTGCTTGTGCAAGGTCAAAATGAGTCGATTATGTTCCAACAACGATAGGTATCCGACTTAAGCACTCTGCAACAAAATTCGAGTTCGGTACCATGGTAGTTGATCAAATTTGTCAACTTTGTTTAGACGACTAGAAAGAGATTCTTCCCCTTCCACCTTCTTAGAACTCACAATCATACCCTCATCATCTACTCCAAAGGAAACATTGCCATGACCCGTTTTTTATTCTGGATAGCCATTCTTAGTGCCCTTTTTTAGCTAATGTTGCAAGCACCACATTGCGACATATTTGCAGCCAGCGTGAAGGACAAGATGGGCATCCTGCATCAGAAGCCGATCAATAGTTGCACGAACAAGCTTTCCAATCCTTGAATCATTTTCCATATCGAGCATTGCAAAAAGATCCTCTTCTATCCGCTCATCAATCATGGCAACCTGATCCTTCTCAGCTAAATGTCGCAAAGTAGAGATGGCATCTTGCCGGAGTGTTGGCAGTTTTGATGTGAGTTCATAGAAACAGCTTGAGGAGCAAAAGTACAAGATGTTGAGTGAACCGCACACACTCAAGAAGCACTGAAGGCTCCTCTCCCGAACAGATTTATGAAACAACAGACTTGCAACGAGAGAAAAATGAACTACCGGGGGAAAGTTATGGACCCAAGACTGCAACAATAGCATTTATTAGTTGACCAATACTTTGTTGAAGATTCCTCCCTGCATGTTCCTTGGATAATAGAATCTTCGTAGCAAGACTCAATGTTGTCTCCTGCACTATGGTGAATGCATCCTAATGCAAGTGCAATAGATACCTTGTACTTTGAGTCTGATGCTCCATTAACATCTGCCATCAGAGAATGTATCAGTCTTGTAGCATAGATATCATTTCCCAACCGAGGTAGTACACCAAGTCCCTCAGCTGCAGCCCTTTGCTGTGCAATACCAGTTCCCTCCTCTGCTAGAATTCTCTGAAAAACAGACTGCGTGCATTTGAAAACTTTGGTTTCTGATTCCATGGAGCGTGATCACAGAGATGCCTTCAAACCAACAAGAAGTCCCACACATACATTCGTTATATTGGCTGCATGCCATGCCTATTTTTTCCTAGTTTTTAGAGACTGGTCAACAATATCTAGCATCTGGAGTTTACCAGCTAAACCATCAGTTGCAAATATACTTCCAAAACATAGAAGCATGTGATTGACAAGTAATCTACCCAAATACACAGGCCATAAGTCCTGTGAGCGCATGCGGAGATGTGAGACAGTTCGGTCTCTGCCAGACGGGATAGCCCAAAATCTGAAACCCTTGCATTGAGTTATCGTCCATTAGAAGGTTTGTAGAGATGGCATCTGATATAGAAACGAGCACTGTGTACCTATCCACCGCGACAGTTCTCATGGTTTCTGAATGATAAACCACCACCCCCGTTCCAGAAAAATGCTGATCTTGCACACCATCAATCATGCAAATTAAGGGTGTATCGACCACAACCATGACACAGGTCGGCTCAATAATTCGTTCCGCAATTGAAACATTGTAAGCTTCTCTAAGGAATTGTCAACTAAGGGTGGGATATTTTCCAATACGTTTTAATTTTGCACCTGATAATACCTGTGGTTGGACCATTGTATCTTTCTTGTCATGAAAAACGGAAAGAGATGAAAGCAAAGATGTAATAGACGACGCAGGCCATTTTTTCAGAATCCACTGACATCATCTCGAGCGTAAAGTTGAGGCTCTGCATACCATTCATGCCTGATGCTGCAGAATGTGCCACGACCTCCTAACGTGTAGTAACGACTCCTTGCAAAGCTCCACCAACCTCCCGCAAAAATAGTGGCGCTCCTTGCTCTTGAAACGGATACGTTTTGCTAGAAACCTAATACCTCCATCCTTTAGTCTGCAAAATGGATTATTTCGCTTCGGCAACGCTTATAACGAATCACTGTTCCTGGCTATCAACTACACTCCACGAACTCGAGGTTTAAAAATGCACCCTTCTTGGGTGAATACATAGACTTGCAAAAGTATCTATTGGGCGATTGCTTCTTCTCCAATTCTTTGGCTTGGACCCGGCCAATTTCATCTGCATCAGTATTTTCTTTCCTGTATTGATGTCCCCACGGTCATTGTATGATTTCAACAGTCACAAACCCTTCCACGCAATTCAATTCAACATCAATACATTGTAATATCAAAAATACCTCCCTAATGTGGTTAACGTACACCCGTAACTATTCATAAAAATAAACGTTAAACGGTAATCCACTCCAGACTTTCTAATTTTTGGATTCACTAAAAGAATTAAAATGGAAAAACAAAGGAAAAATATCATGTGTTTGTATGGGATCCCTGTAACCTCCACCGAGAACTGCTAAATGGATATACATTCTGAGATGGGGCATTGTCGCCTTTTTGTAGTGATTTCTAAGTTTTTCACTTGCAAATTAAGAGAAAACTTTTAGATATTCTCAGACACAGTGGGAGAGATGGATACGACACCTATTCTACAATCAAACTTGGTGGCAATCCTCACACCATACAATTTTTTTTATGGGAAGCCCAACGCAACATTCCAACTTAGAAGGAAAAGACTGTACAACTTGATGATGGGGACATAAACATAACCTACATCAACAATTGAGAAGATGAGATGGACGAATCGAAAGGATGAAGCCACAATAATTCTTCTTGAATTGATTTGAATTTATTTATGTTTTCATGTTTTTGCATGCAAGACTCCGAACGAGATCTGGAACCTTGGAAATTCTGTTTGGAAAGTAGGATGAGATGAGATGTCATATGATTGAGGTAGAGTTGAATGCTTTCGATCCTAAATTTTTTGATAATATACAAGGTTTCTTTACTAAGTTTAAATCTTTGATATTGATATTAACAACTTGGGGTATTGATAAGTCTAAAAAAGTGGACCAACTTATTCTAACAATCTTGGTCAAGCTAGGACCAGAATATGTTGTCTATGTTTCCACTTTCCATTCAGGTAGGTATATCATGGGAACAAATTGGAAGATGCCTACCATGGATCAATTCATTGATTCTCTCACACATGAGCAAGAAAAACTCATTCAGATGGGCCTAATCAAGGATCTCAAATCACATGAACTCACCATGCATGATGGAAAAGGATCATCCAAACATAATGGGAAGGAAAAAAAGAACGAGAAGGAGGGATATTCCAAACCCTTCAATGATTCTTTTGGTTCCAAAGACTCTTCATATTCCAAGAAGAACAAGAAGGGAAAGCAGTGCACTTACTGTAATAAATCGAATCATGAAGAATCCACATGCATGAAGAAACAAATCAATCTTATGGCACAGGAACTTCAACAGAATAACCTTGGAAACTTCAGTCCAGAGGGAGTCAAGAAGTAGAAGGAAGAATATCATATTCCTAACAAAGGTAATCATCATTCTCTTGTTGTAATTAATTCCTCATCTGATTCATGGATTATAGATTCTGGTTCATCTCATCATATGGCAACGAAAGATGAAGTTTTCTCTTCTTTAAGTCCATGCTCAAGACCCCCTATTCTCATGGGGGATGATACTCCAATAGCAATAGCAAGAGATGGGAGAGTGGAACTCCATAATGATAGTTTTGAGAATGTTTTACATGTTCCAAAGATTTCTATGAATCTGCTCTCAGTTTATCAGATCACTCAGACATGTAAAAGGGTTGAATTTACATTAGATTTAGTTTCGATAATTGACATGCATGACAATTCCATCATTGCAATTGGTGAGGTGGATCACAAGTCAAGGTTGTATAAATTCACCATTTTTGTTGACGAAGACTCCTCTTTTCCACTTACACATAAGGAGAGTACTTTGCATGCACCTCTAGTGAAACATGCCGATACACTTATGCTTCCATTAGTTTCAGACATCAGAGATGATTCCAAACACTTAGTTTCTTTACATGGAAATAAGCAGGTAGTACAACCAGATAAGAAGCCATCGTTGAAGCTTCAACAAATTCCCAAGAAGGCACAATTCACACTTCAGGAAACACCTATCCTTGCAGGGAATCCATTGGATTCAAGGAGGAATCGATCTCAGCATGAGGAGCCTTCTCATGTACTTTCAGCTTCTGAACCTACAATACCTATGTATTACTATATGGTTCAATATTTTGATCCATAACTCTACAGTGAGGTTGTGGGAAATCCATTATGGCAATAAGCCATGCAAAAGGAGTATGCCTCACTCGTAAAGAATCAGACTTGGGATCTGGTTCCACTACCACCACAAAGGAATATTTTCAGGTGCACATGGGTCCACAGGATCAAGAGGTACAAGGCTATACAAGTTGCCAAAGGAATTCGTCAGATCCATAAATATTTATACATCTTCATGAAGACTTTGAGCAAAAGTTTTAGATTTTGTGGGATCGTATTGTAGTGAAGAACACAGTTGTGTAGCAGTTGCCATTTTCTTCTTTTGATGCATTGTCTTTTGAGGGGGGGTTTTGTTCCCACGTGGTTTTCCCTCTTTCCTCATTTTTATTCAGTGTTCATTAGTTTCATTGTACATGAGTACGTAATATGGCCTAGTAGACGAGACTCATTTTCTACTCCATAGTGATGTTCAGTGGGGGTGTTGGTGAAATTTCTATTTTCGGCACACTAGTTCAGTGGGAGTTAATTGACTAGTTCTATTTTAGACTTTCTATTTTAGATCATCACTATTATACTATTATGCATGCATGCATTATGATATTATGGAATGTTATGTCCTATATATGATTGTATTCTACTAAGTCATTGAATCATATTGATCATCATCTATGTATCAATCATTAGCTCATTGGAGTAGTGTGAATATATTTTCTAATTCTTCCATATTGAATCTCTCTTCCTTTCTTGATAAACTTTGTTTGTAATTTCTTTATCTAGATATCTTGTGCAGGTTTCGATGAAACATTGACAACATTCACATTGTTGTTGCACTCAGAAAACTCTAACATTTTGCACCTGTTTTGATCCTGTAATAAAACACCACTATAAATGCAATATTGTTGTTTTTTTGCAAGATCGGTATAGTTCTTAATGGACCGCTTATTGAGAGTGTATATGTAGAGATTCTGCTTTTTCCACCATAAGAAACAAAGAGAAAAGACTACCTTTCCAATTTATTTGTTGCAAAGCACTAAAATAGGTTTGCATTTCTCTTTTGGAAAGCCAAGATGTTTACAAGATTTTGTTTTTTTATCTTAAATGTTTCACTTTCAAATGTTACAATTGTTAGGGACTGGTTTTCTAATCTCCCAAAAGAACATAGTTGGGGCTTCTCTCTTCTAAATTTCCCAACACTAATTCCCAAGGAAATCGCTCACTCAATTATGGGTTACGACTTATACTTTTGGGATTTCCCGAAAAGTATAAAAACAGGGCTTCTCAAATTTCCCAATAATACTTGACTATAATTCTCACAAAAAATATCTACACAATCACAAAATGTGCATAGAGAAACAATGGAGAAAACAAGTGAAGTAGAGAAAAACAATAAGAAATGTCTAGAATTGATTATATCATTAAATTGCTCATTGCAACACACCAATGAAAGGATTTGTACATATTTATATCTTTCATTATGCGCGTGTAGAGGCTTCAAAGATCTTGAATTATCTAGAGTACATACAACTAGAAATTTCAGGGTTACATTCATTCCAGAGCACTATGGAAAGTTTCGTATTCAATTTCCTAACTACTAGTTTTGAATTTGATGGCCATGGTAGTTGAAGATAATAGTTTCTATAAGCTGAATTTCACTCACAATCAACATTATACCACTTGAATATAAATGAAGGCTCTTGGATAATAAGCTACAGTTGTAGATGAAATATTTTTTGTTGATCCTTGCCTAAGCCTGCTCATCAAGTCACCCCCAAGCTTGCCAAACTTTGACATAATGCTTGCTTATCTCTTGGAAGAGTTTTGGTAAGAATATCAATAGGGTTCTCATATGTATGGATCTTTTCCAAGTTAAAATTCCCTTCCTTCAATACATGTTGAATCCAATGGTACTTAATATCAATGTGCTAGGTCTTTAAATGACATGTTGCTTTTTTTGCTAAATGAATGGCACTTCGATTGTCATAATTCAACACATATTTCTCTTGTTTTATTCCTCTCTCATAGGTATCTCTACACCCACAACATCTCTTTGCAATATTATGTTGCGGCTATGTAATCTACCTCTGTTGTGAAGAGGGCTACTAATTTCTGCAGTCTAGACACCCAAGACACTATTTCACCTGCAAAAGTATATAAATAACCAATGGTGGACTTTCTAGTTTCCACATCTCCAACCATATCTACATTTGTATAACCTTCAAGCACAATTGTATCATTATTACCAAAGCATCAACAATAATGACTAATACCCTTGAGATACTTGAAAATCCACTTGACTGCTTGCCAATGTTGGTTTCCTAGATTTGCAAGGAACATTCTCACTACACCCACTGAATGTGAAATATATAGTCAGGTACATACTATGACATACATCAAGCTACCAACTACTAAACCATAAGGAATTTTACTCATTTCCTCCTCCTCCTTATCATCACAAGGGCACAAATTAGCATTTAGTTTGAAGTAGGATACAAGGGTTGTACCAATTGGCTTGGAATCCTTCATATTGAACCTATCGAGCAATTTCTCAATATCTTTTCCTTATGACAACCACAATTTTTTATCCTTTTCTGTCACGTATGATATTCATGCCCAATATTTTTTGTGCTAGGCCCAAATATTTCATTGCAAATTCTCTGCCGAAATCCTTCTTCAACTTGTTAATCATATTTTTATCATGTCCAATAACTAACATGCCATCTACATTTAGCAATAGTATAATGTAAGTTTCCTTGACATACCTCTTAATGTAGACACAATGATCAAGGGTGAAATCATGAAGGGAGAAAAAAAACTGTATTTTCACAAGTTATTCAACTTCCGACATATAAAAGTATTTTTTTTATTTCGAATTTCACTTTACAGTAAAAACA